>NJDD01007739.1:0-11836 GCA_002245505.1 Calephelis nemesis | reverse complement strand
CCGCGGAGGGGGCGCTGGTGACTTGTAACTCAGGTCATTACCTACAACGGGCACCAGACTCTCACCTAGATTTTACTAAGACTGTATCAATTAGTTGTTAATTTACTTCTATACCTAGGGCGACAGTAAATAAAAAATAATTTGAGAGCTTTTTGATTTTTATCCGACGCAGATAAAAGGAGGAAGTTTTATCGTCGTTTTCTATATTTTGTACGAATGTTAATAGATTTCTGCGACATTTCCGAACTATTTTTTTTCAAAAAACGCTCACTTTCAAATTAGTCTCTTTGCCATCAAGTCTGGATCCTATGATTGAAACCCAAAGAAATCGAGAAAAATACTCATTTTGTATACCTATATAAATTACTTATTGAAAACGAAGTCGGTTTTTTTGCAGATTACCTGTTGTACTGTTTTTCTATACATCTTATTTTTTGTTTAGCTCGGTGATGGGGAATGTTGATTTTTGACTAGTTTCATAAATTTTATAACATTTTATGAACTATCATCGAAATTCAACGACTGGGCCACTATTTTCAGAGGATGTAAACTGGTTCGATTCAAAGTGTACTTACTAAAAAAGTAACTCGAAGGACCATTATTTCGATGTCGATGTATGGGTATACAAAATGATAAGCGCAGCGATGGACATGGAATTGCCGCCATAACGTCATGACGTGTTCCGGTTCGGAGGGTAAGGTAGCCGGTAAACTTACTTTTGCTCGAGGCCTAACATCCCGGCCTCAAGTTGGCAACGCACCATTACCACCTTTGGTGTCTAGGCGGCGTGAATTTCTTACCATCAGGAAATCCGTCTGCTTGTTTGCCTTCCAATGTCATAAAGAAAACGAAAATGAAGAAAAGATAGTATCATTTGGAAACAATTCCGGGAAATCGGACTTTAGAAAAGTGATTATATTTTTTTACTAAGATATCTTACTAACTAAATGGATTTTTTTTCACGACGTAGATTTATTATAACATAGGATGATTTACGAACTATGATCGAATTTGAACACTACCTAGCACAATTAGACACATAGAAGATACAAACTGATTAAATACAAAGTGTACAAACGATTTAATACAACACATCACTGTCACGATGTTGATTTATGATAACATAATTGTGATAGTTAATGAACTATGATCGAATTTCGACACTAGTATTTACAGACACATAGAATATACAAACTGATGAAATACAAAGTGTATTAAAGATATAATTCAACGGATTTATGATAGTATAACTATGATCGAATTTCGACCACTACTTTTTACAGATACATAGAGGATACAAACTGATTAAATACAAAATATACTGAAAATGTAAATCACCGGATCATTAACACAATGATGATTTATGATAATGAATTAAGATCGAATTTCAAACCACTAGTATTAACAGACACATACCTAGAAGATACAAAATGATTAATTACAAAATGTACTAAAGATGTCATTCAACGGATAATTATCACGGTGTTGATTTATGATGACATAATTAAGATAGTTTTTGAATTATGATGGAATTTCGAGTGCTGGTTTTTACAGACACATAGAAGATAGAAACTGATTGGATGCAAAGTGTAGTGTCGATGTAATTCAAGAGATCATTGTCACGATGTTGATTTATGATAAGATAATTATGATAGTATAACTATGATCGAATTTCGACCACTACTTTTTACAGATACATAGAGGATACAAACTGATTAAATACAAAATGAACTAAATATGTAAATCAACGGATCATTATCACAATGTTGATTTATGATAACGTAATTGTGATGGATTAAGAATTATGATCGAATTTCGACCACCAGTATTTACAGATGCATAAAAGATAGAAAGTAATTGAATTCAAAGTGTTCTAAAGATTTAATACAACACATCATTGTCACGATGTTGGTTTATGATAACATAATTATGATAGTTTATGAACTATGATTGAATTTCGACACTAGTATTTACAGACACAAAGAATATACAAACTGATGAAATACAAAGTGTATTAAAGATATAATTCAACGGATCATTATCACAAGGTTGATTTATGGTAGTATAACTATGATCGAATTTCAACCACTACTTTTTACAGATACATAGATTGCTGATTAAATACAAAATGTACTAAAGGTGTAAATCAACGAATCATTATCACGATGTTGATTTATGATAATTAATTATGATAGTTTTTGAATTATGATCGAATTTCGACTACTAGTTTTTACAGACACATAGACGATACAAACTGAGTGGATGCAAAGTGTAGTGTAGATATAATTCAAGAGATCATTGTCACGATGTTGATTTATGATAACATAATTATGATAGTATAACTGTGATTGCATTTTGACCACTACTTTTTACAGATATATAGAGGATACAAACTGATTAAATTCAAAATGAACAAAAGATGTAAATCAACGGATCATTATTACAATGTTGATTTATGATAACATAATTTTGATGGATTAAGAATTATGATCGAATTTCGACCACTAGTATTTACAGATGCATAAAAGATACAAACCGATTGAATTCAAAGTGTACTAAAGATTTAATACAACACATCACTGTCACGATGTTGATTTATGGTAGTATAACTATGATCGAATTTCGACCACTACTTTATACAGATACATAGAGGATACAAACTGATTAAATGCAAAACGTACTAAAGATGTAAATCAACGGATCATTATCATAATGCTGATTTATGATAGCATTAGCTGCGCCCCGCGGTTTCACCCGCGTAAGTCCCAATCCCGCTAGAACTTCGGGATAAAAAGTAGCCTATATGTTATTCTGGGTCTTCAGCTACCTATATACCAAATTTCATTTTAATCGGCTTTGTAGTTTTTGCGTGAAAGAGTAACAAACATCCATACATCCATACATATAAACTTTTGCATTTATAATATTATAATAGGATGCACAGAAGATACAAACTGATTGAATACAAAGTGAACTAAAGATTTAATTTAACACATCATTGTCACGATGTTGATTTATGATAACATAATTATGATAGTGTATAGTTATGATTACATTATTATATAATTATATAGTCGAATTTCGACCACTAGTTTTAACAGATACATAGAAGATACAAACTGATTAATACAAAGTGTATTAAAGATGTAATTCATTGGACCATTATTCCGATGTTGATTTATAGCGGGTTTCCGATATTCCGACGTCCGGACTTCGTGATCATGACGCCAGCAGCCGCGTGTTTAATAAAAGCCAATGATTCTAATCATCCTGTCATAAACCTATAAACTTCTTATAATATAACGAGTTTATACCACGATTTTGATTTATTGAGATAGGATTTTTACGTCTTATTATATAATTGCTGCTATTGTTGTAAAATTATACATTTTAAAATGTAGATGCACTCGTTTTATACGAAGTATAATTTGAACTCAATAGAACAACTACTTCAATTATTTCTCCTAAGTAATAAAATAACCGCCTCTTTGGTCGAGTGGCTAGCGTACACGCCTAATTACGCCGACCAACCGCGAGGTTCGGGTTCGATTGCCGACGGGGGCAGGCATTTGTGTGATGGACATTTAGATGTCTGTATTTCCAGGTCTCAGGGTTTATTAAATTTATTCTTGTATCTATTTAAGTATTTCTATGTACTAGTATCGTTGACTAACACTCATAACACAAGCATTTGCTTTTTTTATGATACCGGTAGGCAAACAAGCAGAAGGATTTCCTAATGGTAAGAAATTCACGCCGCCTAGAGACACCAAAATTTGTAATGGTGCGTTGCCAACCTGAGGCCGGGATGTTAGGACTCGAGCAAAAGTAAATCTTACTTTGGGTTAGATTCAATTTGTGTAACTTGTGCAGAGATATTTCTTTATTTATTTATTATTAAGAACAGTTTAAAAAGCGCTGAACCAGTTTTTATTAAATTTATATGAGACCATTCTTCTACCCAATAAAATTAATCCGATAAGAATTAATAAAATCAGATTAGTCTGTAGAAAGTTATTTGTATCACATAATACGATTTATTTCCCTCTTATAAATCGCCTCTGTGGTATATCGGTTCAGTTGTTAGACTTGACTGTATGAAGCCCCGGGTGTTAATCCCTGGTCGGGCAAAAAAAGAAAATTGGGTTTTTCCAAATTTCTAATAAAAAAAATTTGCTCGGGATTGGAAATGTGTCCGGTTGGCGATAATAGACTTCCAACCTATCACATTGTGGGATTTAGTGTCTTCGATTAGTCGTTGATGCCCTGGTTGTGCCTCTGCCTCAAATTTAAACAAACCGAGCGAATTAAATTCGAAAAGCAACTAAAATTTGCTACTTTAAGCCTTAGGCCCACTACATACACGGCATTCCGATTAAAAAAAACAAAAACGTAATTTCGTCAAATACCGAATTCACTCTAATTACGAAAGAAAAATTTCTGATATCATAATATTAATTCGTGAAGCAATAACTTTGGACCCCTTTTTACTAAAATTGCGGTGACGGAGGAGTATGAAATTTGACACATTTATAGTTTATCTGTAGGAGAAGTGAAGAACGCTAATATTTTGTAATGATAATGTTTATAAAGTGCATTAATTCAAAAAATAAAACATTACACGCACTACCATCCATTTGACACACACAAACAAATATATTGATGATAACGAAAAATGATCACAGATGGCGCACTAAAAAGTTTGGAAACAAAATAATTGGTCTTGAGAAATGAAAATGGCGTTTTTATCAACAAGATATTACAATTTATAACGGTTTCGACCAATGGACAACCTCTGGTACAAGTAGATATGTGGTAAGACTATGAATGACTTAATTTCTCAACACGGAATTTCGCAACAAAATTTTGAATGTTTGTGACTGACCTTATTATGTACTATTCCTTACTAAAATCTGTTTGTTTTTTTATTATTATTGATATTGGAAAACAAACAAGCAGACTTATTTCCTGATGGTAAGAAATTCCCGCCGCCTAGAGACACCAAAGGTGGTAATGGTGCGTTGCCAACTTGAGGCCGAGCTGTTAGGCCTCGAGCAAAAGTAGGTTTACCGGCTACCTTACCCTCCGAACCGGAACACGTCATGACGTTATGGCGGCAGGAATAGGTAAGGGGGGGGTACCAATCCGGGCAAGTCGCTAAACTCTACCACCTAGTCAGATGTCACGGTGTTACTGACGTTGAGCCTATGCTGTTTAGTGACGGTGAGCCTATGCTATTGTATGTTGTTGTATTCCTTACTCATATCTGTTTGTATTTTTCAGATATCCATCGCATCGACTCGGTGAGTTCATATTTCACGACCTATCAGATCCTAACAAATGAACCAGTTGCGAGAGAACAGTGAACAGTAATTACATTAACAATACGTGCATAAATCATAAACAATAAACCGTTAAAATACCAATGATAAGCTCAGTTACGTGCTGATGACCGACCGGATAGCGGCCAACCTGCTAAGGACTACCACGAACTTTCCGTGCTTTCGAATCGACAAGTCGAAACTTTGTTACGTTTACGTCCGTTAAGGGTCCATGCATGCTAAAATACGTCAGCAATATAATGTTTTTTTCATACAAAATAATCATGGATCTTGGTGACAAAAATACACAAGATTAACATTAATATGCTTTATAAGACTAGTCTTTCCAAAACACGATTCATTTCATTTTGCTCGATAGAAAAAAATCAAAAAGTTAACCCTATTTTGAAAGCAAAACCCAACTGTCTACTTCAATTATGAAAATATCGACACCAGATTTAACATAAACATAGATAAGTACTATACCTAAAATATAAGTGTTTCAGTTTTTATACTTCTTTTCAAATTACTTTTATAGTGTCAAAAATAGTGATTTGTCGCTTAAGACGTTTACTTTAGAGCTCAATATTCCATAGTAATCATGGAACGAGGGAGTGTGGCGATTGGCTCTTCTGGCTGACTAAGTGTAGAGCCTTAACGTTAAACAAGTGATACATATCCACAAATCGCATCTACAAATATGGAAGAAAGTCGTGTTTATTACACTTTTTATAACCAAAGAACGGCTGAACCGATTTGGCTTAAAATTTATGGGGAGGTAGAATAGCACCAGGGTCCTTCTCCTGGGACAGTTTTTATCCCGTTCGATTTAAACTTTTCCCATACAAACTAAATGGGTGGAAGAATGTTCGCTGAAATAGGAAGTATTTTCTAAATTCATTTTTGGTCAAGTGTCAATTTTCAACTCAAACAAGATGCTCCTCTCCCAAAAGCATTTTAAAGACGAGCGGTACAGTCTTGAGGAGAAAAATCATAAAAAATCATCGCTCTAAAAATCTTTTCGACTTAATTCTATTTTCGTTACGTTCGTAGAACTTTGATTTGTGATAAAAAAAACAATTGACAAATTATTTCCTGCCATTGTTTGTTTTTATTACTAAGAAGGTTGCAACTTTTTTAAAATATAACATTCAATATTCAAATAGTTCCGATTAGCTAGAAGTGCAAAACTTTTAGTGTAGGTACCCTCATGTAGTTATTTGGTTCTACCACATTAATTCAATTGAGATATCGAAACAAAAATAGCCTGTATCTTTCTCCAAAGTTAATTACATTTGTATGCTAAAACTAGACAAAATTGTCAGCAAATTTTAAAGAAAGAAAAAAATTCGCCTTAGACAGGATTGGAACCTGTAGTATCCTTTCGCCTCCTTTGGCAACATTTTCATTCGTTTTTTACCGTTTACGTGGGTAAACAAAATTGGTTAAGCAGTTTTGACGTGATAACAGAAACACTTATACTGATACTACTAAAAGTTAAAGTCTGTCCGGTTGTTTGTTACGCTTTTACAGCTAAACTGCATTACCGATTTTGATGAAATATGTTATGCATATATTTAAAGATCCGAGTTCAAAATATGTAGGCTACTATTACAAAAAACAAGCCTCAGGAGGAAAAGAAAAGAAGGGAAAATTTTGTATGAAAATTTATTAATAATGATTACAAGTATATAAAATATCCTCACGCTAAATTCCCTACGTGTTAGGTAGAGAGTATTGAGTGTCAAATGTCACAATTCTTGCAAACGTGCCTGGCTTCCTTCATATTCATCACCATTTTCATAAAAACTCACCGGTTTCGGAGACTATTGCCAAGAGTATTATTACCCTTGAATTACACCCGAGAGATTTGATCGTGGAATTTCAACCTAGGTCTCCCTCGGTGCTCACATCCATCCATATTCGCATTATATATTTGCTTTGCCACTCTTTCATCCGTGCTCCTTTCCACATGACCGAACCCATGCTCCACCATGGCAACCATGGTATACTGATGAAAACATAGTTAAACTGCCATTAAATCTTAAATATAAAATTCTCGTGTCACAATGTTCGTTCCCATAGCCTCTTAAACGGCTTGACTGATTTTCATGAAATTTTGTGAGCATATTGAGTAGGTCTGAGAATCGGCCAACATCTATTTTTATAACCCTAAGTGATGAGGGTGAATCTTTTTTATACCCCTTAGTGACTCACCCCAATTTTTTCATAGCAGAACAACGTCTGTCGGGTCAGCTAGTACTTAGTATAAAAAAAACACAATATTAGGTTTTTCATTTCCCTAACGAGGGTCCGCAGTTTCGCTCGCCTGTCACATATGTTTAGGATTGGGATATATTATTTAAAAAAAGTAAGTATCTTCACGTCCATATCCCCAAAGAATAAGCAAAGGCACAACCAGGGCACCCACGACTAGCCGAAGACTCTTAGTCCCACAATGTGATAGGTGGCAAGCCTATCGCCAACCGGGCACATATCCAATCCCGATCAACGTTAATTTTATTAGAAAACTAGCTGCCCCGGCGAACTTCGTTCCACCTTTGGAAAATATTAAAGTATTATTTTTCCCATTTTCCTTGCAACTTTCCCGGTTTTTCTCACCATAAGAACCTTCTTCTGACAGTAACTAACATAACAAAGAAAGAATCATCCAAATCGGTTCAGTGGCTCGGAAGTTATGCGCTTACCAACACTTTTAGCGATTCATTTTTATATTATAGATTATAAATATGCATTTTATCGGTATCGAAACGAATTATATTAAGAGTTTCTCCAAGATCTAATCTATTTATATGACGAAATTCATTGGAATTGTGAAATCAATTTACAAGAAACTAAACAATTAGATACAGGAAGAAATAGTTAACAATGCGCAAGATATATCTCGACCTTTGGCTTACAGCTGCTATTGGAAGTAGAAATTAGATTTAGCTCGAGTTAATATCAAATTCTAGTGGGTATAGTGCTGCCAGGTGTCAGAACTCAGAACCATTTTAAGTGTATATTTATTTCTCTTACAAACAGTTTAACAGAATGTAATTCAAAACCAAATAACGGAGTAAGAGACTGGTGTCTGCAACTAGGATACCCTGTGCGAGCAGATCACCAGGCCCCACTTCAGATCACGGATACTATAGTATTCCTTTACACTCGTGTTAGAGAAACAGAAATTTATAATGATAACAACGCAAAAATAAAATTTTAGTAATAATACAAGTAAATCGTTATTAGTTTCATATTTCTACAAATACGTAAACAACAAATCCTACAATTTAATTACAAATCATTAATTAGTGTTTATTATTATAAGTATGTATATCCTCAAATTTCACTTTTTTTAAATAAAATTACAAAATTAATTGTTACTGAGTGTGTGTTATATAATTTTGTATAAGACTAGCAGTTTCACGCAGCTTCGCCTGCGTAACTTGGCTTCTACTATACCGATTTGGATGAAACAAAGCCTATGTCACTCGTGGATAATGTACCTTTCGAAGGGTGAAAGAATTTTTAAAATCGGTCTAGTAGTTTTTGAGCCTATTCATTACGACCAAACAAACATACAAAGTTTTCCTCTTTATAATATTAGTATGATAAACATAAATAGACATTTGCATAGGGACTGGAAATTTAAAAATATGCTTTATTTTATGTTTTTGACCGCCTCGTTGGTCGAGTGGCTAGCGTACACGCCCTAACTACATCGACCAAACCCGAGGCTCGGGTTCGATTTCCGACGGGGACAAGCATTTGTGTGATGAACATTTAGATGTCTGCATTTACGAGTCTGGGTTTTTCTGGTATATATTTAAGTATTTCTGTGTATTAGAATCATTGACTAACACCCATAACACAAGCATATAATTTGCTTATTTTGGGGTTAGATTCTATTTTTGTGACTTGTACAAAAAATAGTAAGAAACACTAGTCTAAAAGCACTAGAAATGGTAATGACAAGATAGCAACGTGAGAGTAAAATAATTTAAAAGCAGTACTGCAAAAAACGGACTTCAAATTTGGAACATATGTGACCTGGACCAAATTATAATGGGACCACCAGAGTATAGGCTTTCAATTAAAAAACAATTTTGAAAATCCGTCCACAAACGCGGGAATAATCGCGAAACATACATACAAAAAAAATAACATACGGGTCGAATTGAGAACCTCCTCCTTTTTTCGTCGGTTGAAAAATGAAATTCGTTTCATTTCCTTAGAATAGATATTAATACAGGGTTCTTCAAAGTATTTTATTTTTTATTTGATTACTTGTACATTGTTTTAACACAAAATTGTGTGTGTGTGCGTGTTTTTTATTGGTTTGTTTGTCTGTTTTTTTTTTTAATTCGTAACGGAACAATGTTAAAGTATATTATTTGTGTCTAAAGAGTGAAGTAAGTCTACTTTTATCCCGACATCCAAAGAGGTTCCGCGGGAAAAACTAATATCTCGTTTGTATGTTTTCAAGAATTTGCTTCAAAAGTAAGTATTTTTTGTACAATAAAATCTTGAACAAATTTCGATGTACGAGTGTGTAGTATTTTAAAACATTAATTCCTTTAATGTAAGGTATATTTTTTAAAAAATAAAAAAGATAACATAATAAAATGAATAAATAAATATCTCAGGCCAGTTACACATATTGAATCTAGCCCCAAAGTAAGCATATTATATGCTTGTGTTATGGGTGTTAGTCAACGATACTAATACATATAAATACTTAAATAAATACCAGAATAAATTAAATAAACACTCGGACCCGGAAATGCAGACATCTTAATGTTCATCTCACGTATGCCTGCCCCCGTCGGGAATCGAACCCGAACCTCGCGTTTGGTTGGTATGGTTAGGCGTGTACTGGCCACTCGACCAACGACGAAGTCAAATTCTTTTAATGTTAGTCATATTTTTAAAAAAAGAAACCACAACGCCTGTTTAGTTTATTGTTTTCTACTTTACTGTCTATTTCTCTATTTCATTTTTATTTAATTTAAATAAGTACAGTACTACTATTTAAATTCTACGCTTCGGCTTTACACTTTTTACAATTTATACTTTTATTTTAATATTAGCTGATCTAATCTTAATTTCAACGAAATTATTAATTGTCAAATAACAACAACACATATGGATTTTATTTTATTTATCGGCATGTATTTTAAATTTAACTTCAGGAAGCTTGACGAATATAGCCGAAGTGCATAATTTATGTAGTACTACTGTAAGCAGTTTTCTTGGTGATACCTCTACGACTAAGTTAAAAGTTTTTTGCTTCGTCTTTTTCAACTGGAAGTCTGTATATATATGGGTATACCACTATATCCATGACCAAGTTTTTAATTAATTGCAAAGAATTTCACAGAATATGCAAATGTGCCACCGATATCTGTGTAATTAATTACTAAATTATTCTTTCCGTTTTCATATATTAGTATATAAGACGTTAATAATATCATTATTGCATAATACGTAGTTGTTGATCTATGAGTACAGGTTTTTACCAACATAACATACGCAAGAATAGTTTTAACGTATTTAATAAAAAAAATTAAACAGCTGGTGTTATCCCGCGTATTAAATTACTTTTATGTGGGACTAGCTGTCCCGGCGAACTTCGATCAGTTCAGCTTGTATGGGAAAAATAAAGTATTGTTTTTCCCATCTTCCATGCAACTTTCCCGGGTTTTCTCTTCATAAGAACCTTCTTCTGACAATTACTAATACAATAAAAAAGAATTAGCCAAATCGTAGAGTCGTTCGAGAGTTATGCGCTTACCAACACATTTAGCGATTCATTTAATAATTATATTATAGATAAACACTAGCTGACCCAGCAAACTTCGTATCGCTTGACATTAATGCTTCGACAGTAGCGCAGTCTGTCGGATCAGATGTGAAACATTCCAAAATCAATAACTACTTACAATTTAAATTTACTTAAAAAGACATGTTACAGGAGACCTAATTGTGAATGTAAACCATTCTCGAATTCCCTTGAACACACCCAAAAAAATTCATCAACATCGGTCCAGTCGTCTAGGAGGAGTTCAGTGACAAACACACGAACACAAAAATTGTACTTGTAAAGATAAGATAACGAAAAAACACACAATGCGTGATGTAAAATAATAATACTTTATAGATGAACTGTTCTTTCACCAGATTGTTATCTAATATGAAGTTGCCTCTGTGGTCTAGCGGTCCGGTTGTTGGACTTGACTGCGTAGGGTCCCGGGTTCGAATCCCGGGTCGGCCAACAAAAAGAAAAATTGGATTTTCCCAATTTTCTTACAAAAAAATGTTGGTCAGGATTGGAAATGTGCCCGGTTGGCGATAGGCTTGCCACCTATCACAGTATGGGACTTAGTTTCTTCGGCTAGGCGTGGGTGCCCTGGTTGTGTCTCTGCCTACCTCTTCGGGGATATAAGCGGAAAGATACTTCTTTTTTCTTTTTTTTTAAGTTCATAAGTACAACGATAGCTCTTCATCAGGCA
>NJDD01007734.1:8149-24147 GCA_002245505.1 Calephelis nemesis | reverse complement strand
GTCCAATCATAGCAACCTTCCCCTAAATAAGTTATAAACTTTAGACAGATAAATATAGGTTTGCCACCTATCGAATTGTGGAGCAGTATTTTAGGCTAACCGTGCGTGTCCTAGTTGCACCTTTGTCAACTTCTTTGTGAAATAGTAGCTAAATAATGGCCTGAATATACTTACATAATTGTCTTTATGTATTTAAAATTTATCTTACAGCTGCTTGTGTATAAGTGGAAGAAGGCAGCAAAAGTTCAATGCGCTTGTGCCCTTCCGGAGCGATGGTGGGTACTAGTCCCGATGGGATGATACAATGCACTCTACCGACTACCACCTATCTATAACTGTCTGATTAAATTTTATAAAACAGTTACGTAAGATTTAGTATTTAAATAAACAAGTGGACGCAAACTGGTATATAGTATAATCCGTCCATCCAGTTTGCGTCCAGGTAAATTTCGACATCTATATCTTTTTTCTATTACCATAATTAAGTGGACGCAAATTGGCTATTTAAATAAGCATAATAATAATGGTAAAAATAAAATAAAACCCCATCCTTATGACATATTTCTTTACATTAAAATAAAGGATCAGTGTAGAAATAGAAATATGAGTTTGCGTCCAACCTGGACGCAAACTGACTAATTCGTAATATTGGTATACCAGTTCGCGTCCACCTCATTTTAACTCTAAAAAATAAAATAATCAATCAAAATCATCAATATTTTTATTCTTTTAATCATTTTCAATTCCTAGGAACAAATACAATCTTTACTTAAACTTAAAACATTGAAAAATTACGTATGACTCGCGCTGGTTCACTATTTTATGGATATTTACACAACTTTTTTATATAGGTAAGATTAATTATTTTTTTAAACAGGAAAAATTATGCGAATAGTTCTTTTGTCTGTGTATGTGTGTTCCTAATATATTGTATAATAGGCAGAAACGACTTTTAATTTCCCTAATTTGTTAGAACACTTATTTTTAAGGGTTTTTTAAACAGTGTCCACGAAATGGACGCGAACTGGTGCGTGGACGCGAATAGGAACACATACCTTATTTGTAGAAGTCCAGGGAAGGTTTAAAAGGTAGGAAATAAGGAAAAACTGCGAGGAAACTAGGAAAACCAATATTTAAAATTTTCCCACACAAACGGAGCGGTTGGAACAAAGTTCGCCGGGACAGCTAGTTGTATATATAAGTTCTATTACACGAGTGAAGCCACGCCAAGTTGCTAGTATATATGTCTTTACCGGGTTTAAACGGTTTAACACGGGTAGTTCTGAGTACCTACTAAATTAATTTATCGTTACAGATGAATGTCACATTAAATAATGGCCGTAACTTTCGTTCCTCTTAAAATTATTTTGAAGGAATTAAAAATTTCGCCCGGGAATATACCTATACCTATATTATGTGTCCGGCTAGCGATAGGCATCTCACCTATAACATTGTGGGACTTAATGTTTTCGGCTACTCGCGGATGTCCTAGTTGCACCTCTGCCTAACATTTGGGAACATAGATGTGTAGGTAGTTACTTTTTTAATCGATTACTCTGTCAATTACAAACCAATTTGAATGTTTCATTTTTGGGAAGGTGGCCTACGCAAAAGAAATTATTGAATCGTGAATTGATAATTAATAACATTAGCGTCGGTTTATTGCAGTTGTCTTTACCTTGCCTTCTGTATAAGTTTTCATGTACCTCGAAGACATCGCACATGTCGTCGCTTGTCTCTTGAAGTTTATCCAACCAGCCGCTAGTCGAGTTATATAATCCGACTAGTGGCTGGTATGGGACGACCTTGAAATAATGACCTTTTCATTTATAAAATACTAGCTGCTCCGGCTAACGTCGTTCTGCCCGTTCAGTTTGTATGGGAAAAATTAAAATGACGTTTTTCTAGTAGCCTTGCTGTTGTAAGGGATAAAATGTATCTCAACAAATCAAAAACCACGAAAATTGGTCCAGCAGATCTCGAGTTATAACTGTTGTAACAAACCCGACTTTCTTTTATATTTTATAAATGTATACCTATAGATATAGCTATAGATATAGATATAGATGTTGGTTTTTGACCGAGGAATCGTAATAAAATAAAATCGTAATTTAATAAAACAAAAGGCGCCTTAAGAAAGTTGAAGATACGCGGTAAAAATTGCGTCTTCCTTACACATGTGTAGATACTATTGGTAAAATAAAGTAAAATAATTAAAAAAGATCATTCTAACGTGCTCAAAATGTTGCAAAATTTGATTAATTTTTAATTTTAATAACGGTAATTGTACTTACTTGTTTTATTTTTACATACTTGACTTTACTTATTGCATTTATGTTATGTTATGTTTATGTTATGTTATGATATATTATTAGCACTTCTCAAACATTTGAAGTTTTCTTCTTTGTCATTGGAATGGTTCTCTACTTACCTTCGTGATCGTCGTCAGGCTATCCGTATCGGTCAAAAATCATCTGATTGGCGTCAGCTAAGTTCTGGTGTCCCGCAAGGTGGTATTCTTTCTCCGCTACTTTTCTCGCTTTTTATTAATTTTATTACACCTTCTATAAATTGTCCTTTTCATCTTTATGCCGATGATTTGCAACTATACTGTCATACTGATGTAAATTCCATTGATTCAGCTGTTGCTGTTATAAACTCTAATCTAGAATGTATAAGGGATTGGTCTGCTAGGTTTGGTATAAAAGTGAACCCAGTGAAGTGTCAATCTATTTTAATTGGAAGTATTCGTCAGATTGACAAAATTGATAAGGATTTAATTCCCCCCATTGTTTTCGATAATACTGTAATTCCATATTTCTCAATAGTAAAAAAATTGGGGATTTATATTGATAGTCATCTCAATTGGCATAGTCAGGTTAGTGATGTGTGTCGTAGAATCACTGGTACTTTAAGATCGCTTAATAGACATTGTAATTTTCTACCGTTAAAAACTAAAGTTTGCCTCGTACAGACGCTTATTTTGCCAATATTAGACAATGGCGATATCTGTTATCCTGATGCCCCAACTTATCACATTAAAAAATTGGATAGGTTATTAAATCAAGCCATTCGTTTCATCTTTTGCTTGCGTAAATTTGATCACATTACTGAGTATCGTAATAAGCTTCAATGGCTCTCTATTTCTCAGCGACGCAAGCTTAGGATTTTATGCTTTTTATATTCTATCCTCTTCGATCCTAAGTATCCAACATACCTTAAATCCAAATTTCACTTTTTATCTGCAACCCACAATTTAAGTCTGCGTTCATCGTCATCTCAGACTCTTTTCATCCCTCTACATCGTTCGAACTCTATATCCAATTCTTTTCTGTTAACTTCGTCCAGATTATGGAATAAGCTTCCTGTATCGATTAGGCAGGTGAGAAATAAGATACTATTCAAAAAGAAAACGTATGAATATCTATTTGAAAATTGCATTTAGTGCTGTACTATTGCATGCTTGTTTCATCAGACCTTATTATATTATTATATTATATATATGTTTATATTGATATATAATTATGTATGGGCAGAAATCTTGTTTTGTTTGCTGTCTACTTTATTTATATTATTTATGTTTATGCATTGTATCTATAATTATTCTATTCTTAATTTAAATAATATGCTATGTAGATTACTGGATTTTTTTTTATATGTGTATTAAAATTCAAATTTATTTGTATTATTCTGTTTTGGTTATTCGGTACCTACATAAGTATGTAAGTCTCTCCCAGTCAACCTTTGGGCTAACAGGATCAAGTTGATCCTGTTAGCCCAAAGGTTGACTGGGAGAGAATGCATTTAGCATTAAGTTCGCCTTTTGTACTCACAATTTTTATTTGTGTACAATAAAGTTTAAATAAATAAATGTTTAATTGTTCTTAGTATAGCTATACTCGTTTTTTGTACACGATGCCTTCCATTTTATTTTCACGACTTAATTTTTTTGGGGTTGGCTGGAAGAAATTTCTCTAGTTAGAGATAAGCTTGCCTTTTATGCATTTTTATTTCTCCTTCATATTTTAAATGTTTGCTTTTTGTGTGCAGTAAAGTATTAAATTATCCAATTAAAAAAAAAAGTTTATAATGTGTACATGTATTTTTATAATAAGTATACCTACGCTTTTACACAGTGTTATAATAATATCGTATTTTAAAATTTTTTGTTAATAAGTAATAAGTACACACCTTATTACTTTTTGATAGTTTTAGTACTTAAAATAAATATAAAAAAATACAATACATCCTATATTGTTTTTTTTTCAAATCTCCCGGGTAGGTGTAGTGTATGTATCGAGCCTACGTAGAATATCATATATAAAGTCTTACTAATAAAGACAGTATTAACTCATCATCCGTTGCATTCATTCCGAGCCCTAGTCACAACCACCACATAAGCGATCTACTGATTTACCTATTAATACCGTTGTAAGAGTCAAGTGCTGGTCCAGAGGGTGGAGTAGCCGCTAACACCATAGCTACAAGACAGTGAGACAGCTACAATTTCTATGGTTTCTGTAGGCGACAGTTCATTTACCATCAGGAGAGATATTTGATATCTTATGTAAAAATCTTAAGTGTATGTAGAAGCAGGTACATTTCCACATTAAGTTAAATTATTAGATCAACTCCATATTATCATAACTATGTTTTGTAATCCAATTTCCAAATGCATGCAACATTTTTCAACTCAATTGGTAAACAGGAAAGGTATTAAATTTAACTTGAAAGATTCCACCTAGATAAGCTAAATGTATCCACTTCAGTTTTTTGATATATCATTATTATTGTTCAAAGGCATGTTTTCTTCTTTATTAGTTTCGTAACCTTCTTATAAATAGGTACATTTTGTGTTTATACCCATTTACATTTAATATACCTGCTGTTACAATACAGGTTTTAATTTAATGTAGCAAAAGTTTTGACTAAATACTTTAGATAACTTAGCTAATTATCAAGAGTTTTTAAAACCAGAAGTTTGGGGGAAGCCAGAAAGGTCTGCAATGATCGTGAAATTTGGCTCTCGATGCTCTCTGCCTTCTCCGTAAGATATTTATTTATTTATTCATTTATTGTACACAAAAAAAAACTTACATAAAATTTAAAACTTATAGACTTGTACAAATGGTCAGCTTATCTCAGATAAAGAGATTTCTTCCAGCTCAGCCAAAAAGGAGCTCATAAAATAACTTAAATGGTAGACTTACAGTGCACATTAAATTAAGTGAGGAAAAAAACATTAAAACTATTCATCATTTACACATATTTCAAGTTAGTGTTGAATTTTTAGGACAGATTTTTAAAACCTCTGTCGTTTAAGCAAAAACATTCCAAACTATGTATGTATGTGTATAAATATGTAAATGTATAAAACATAAGTGAATTGATGTTCCAATGTGATGATGTGAACACTGCCTGTGTTGTATTGGAATTTCTCTCATAAGCGTATCAGCAGGTCGGGGCCAACAACAAGGTCAGTAGTAACAACAGGGTTCTAAGGTAGGTTTGCGCGTTAAAGTAGGGTGGCAGATTTCGGAGGACAATTCATTGCGAGAACCATGAGTATAAAAAAATGAAACACGTTAATTTCCAAGTCCCTTACGGTGTAGGCAGAGAGTGTCAAGTGCCACACCTGACGATCCTTGCAGATCTACCTGGTTTTCTCCACATTCATAACTCTTTTCATATACATATATAGTTTCGGAGACACCACCTTCGGATAACACCCGAACGATTTAATCGTGGAATTTCAACCTAGGTCTCCCTGGGTACCTACATCCATACACATTCGCATTGTACTTATATCTGCTTTGTAGATCTTCCATCTGCCATTCTTTCCACATGACCGCAGCACCGAAGCATGCCCTTTCTCATTTTTACACCAACACTTTCTTTCTCGGATCTCATTGCAAGCATTATACCTCCGATTATTATGTGGTTAAACATGACTTTAATTTTAACTACGACAGACATTTTCAATCTACTTCAATAATTTATAGTAAAACTGCAAAAAAACCGACTTCAATTTCAATAGGTAAGTCATATGGGTACACAAAAATGTAGGTATTTTCTTTTATTTTAGAGGCAACAGGACCACCTTAAGAGTACGCTCATTTAAATTAAACAATTATTTTTAAAGTCGGTTCAGAAATGACGCACAGATCGATTAACATACGTAAAAAAATATGTGAGTCGATCATATAACCTCCTCCTTTTTTAAAATTCGGTAAAAATCGAAGTGAAGGTGTTCGATTAGTTTGAAAAGTCCACCACTACCGCTTACAGTCTAAGGCAATTAGAAACAAAAAAATTGCAAGACATTTTTTTCATTTGGAATGGCTAATGTTATGTTGCTAACCTTACGGTTTTTTCAACTTCACCGGCCTTTACATTACAATATATCAAGTGATGGCGGAATATCTTTTGATTTATTTTACTACCCGTCTCAACAAATGTAAAAGTAAAAAAGGAAACAACTGAAACTTCATCTTTTTTCTGAATGGTTCAATAGTCGTAAAATAAAATTTCCTTTAAAAAATAGAATTAAAGGCAGTCTTATTAATAAACACGGAGTAAAGTACTCCAAGGTTCAACCTTGTATTATAGTCTTTATTACAATGTGATACAGACTATATGAATCAATTTCATTCAAGTAAGCCACTTTTTATATCAGGTAGGTACTCACAGTTTTAGTTTTACCTTTGACAAATATTTTTGCTGTAGCTATATTTTATTTTAAAAATATTATCATCCCTTTGAAACAAACGCTGAAGTGTTTAAAAATTGATGGAATAAATGTTTACATTACATTATAATAAGGCATTTGCGGAGGATTTTGTGTCTCAGTTCTTCTCCTGATTGTCTAGGTTGAAAATTATGGTAATTTATGATAGATAGGGTAACACTTAAATGTTATTGTTTTTAAATAAATTATTTAATGATCAACATCTAGTTTTATAAAATATTTGCAAACCACAACGTAGTAGAATATTTTTACATGATAAAATACTTGGTGGTAATTATTAAACACAAATAAATAATTTTCATTATAATTCATTATTTGACATGTTTGGCCTTCAAGCAGAAGGTACTAGATTGTTTGACAAACCATATAAAAAACAAGTTCTTTTCAAATTAGCCTACGAGAAGTTCTTACATATCTAAGAACAGCTTAAACCCTAATTTTTCTAATATTAAAAACCAGTTGAGTTTTGGTGCCATCGAGAGAAAAGATGGTCAAAATTTTTTCATAATTATTAAATTTCGTGTTGATATTGAGTGAAATTAGTCAATTTTGGTGGCATTTTGTACAATTTTGTTCAGTGAAAGTGCACAAATGAAATAATCATGAAGAAATTAACGTATCGTGTATTTCCTCGTTGCCGCCAAATCTCATTAAATGAACTTGTGTAATGAGATGAGACCACCGCTTTTCCCAAGAGATTAAAATTATATAAAATTTGATGCAAATTTTTACTTGACTAATGGCAAAATAGTAACGTCAAGGCCAAAACCTAAAGAAAGAAAGAAAAACCAGTAGACACTAGAACAAACAAAAAATAAGAAGTGTTCAGAAGAATTTCCAGAAAACTTAGCTAATTGTTATATAAAGATTTTTTTGAAAGATGAAGAAGAAAATATGCAATTCAACAATAATAATCTATATATTAATACGTGATGTCAAAACTTTGGACCCCTTTTTACGAAAATTGCGCGGACGTAAGAGCATAAAATTTGGCTCACCTATACCTAGTTTATGTGTAGAAGAAGTGCAGAACGCTTATATTTTTAATCATAATGTTTGTAAAGTACATTAAATCAATAAATAAAATATTACCCACACTACCATTTTTTTTATGACTAATTTGTTGCTAATCTCGCTATTTTATGCAACTTCACCGAGCTTTTTTGGGCGAGCAGAGTGCTCAGCCCGAAACATCATTATTTAAATGCATGGGGCTGTTACCTACAACGCCAGCACCAAGGGCTGTCTCCCGGGAGACCGTACCTCGACTTGGTGCTGCGTTCTGGTTACTGGGTGGATTGGAAGGAGGACTATTGGCGGCTCGTTGCCCGGCGTTAGGCGCCGGACGCAAGAGAGGTCTTCGTCGCTGAGACCGGCGGCGACGGTGTCGTGTGATGTTGTTGTGATGTGATTTGTCGTGTTCCGGTTTGGAGGTGGAGGAAGTAAAGCGTTCGCCGCGGTTATTGGGTCCGGAGGATCCGATAACACGTGGCGGGGTCGTCTATGATTAGGGGGCGCGTTCGTGACCGGTGTGTAGTCACACGCGGAAGCTAACAACGGATTCGGGTGGGCAGCAGCTTTTTCAAAGTAACGTTCCGCTAGTTCTTTGAAATGCTGACCACACCATCATGCATTTGACACACACAAACAAATATATTGAAGGTGGTCCATGGGTGGGTGCGTGTTTGGATGGTGGATGGGCGTTAATGCATCATTTTCTTTTAATTATTTAAATAAAATCTCTTGACAGTCTGACTACAACTTAGCTTCATTATAAAATATACTTACTAAGCTACTGATGGATTACAATATTAGTTAATTCCAAACTAGATCTAGAACATTTCTATATTTTTCCTCAAAACTGCAAACTCCACTAAGAGGACGCGAACTGGCGAAATCACTCTATTAAAACGTAATATTTTTGATCAGTAGATTGTCTTACAAAATAGTGTGCTTTAATATTAAAGTTTTTTTTTGCATATATTTATAACGTTTTAATAACATTGGCATCGTAGAAAAAACAAAGAATAGTATTTGTGTAAATTTGTATAGAGTGACATCTAGAGGCAAGTAGTAAAATTAAAATACATACCATACATAAAATATATATTATATACTACCTTTTCACTTTGTCAAATATCAGCATGTAATCAGAATTTGTGAATTAGTCAAATTTTTGTTTTTAAAAGGTTATAAGCGTGATAAATAATAATAGAGATTAGTATATTATGTAAATATTGTCTTTGATATTACCTTAAGAATTGAGATGTTACTTTTTACTACTAAGAGATGGCGTTACTTGTTTGCATAAAGCTACGTAAAAGACGTGGTACACAATAAAATACCTACACAATTGAAGAAGTGAACAATAAAAGAAAATAAGTAATTTAAATTCTGATTACACTCTGCCACCGAACTGAGTTAGGTATTTACAGCAAAATGAGTATTTTCTATTAAATTGTAAAAATAAAACTTCTTGTGCATAGGTATCTAACACATACCTACATAAGTACGTACCTACGCATTCTTATCAAACAATTCCGCGTATTAGGTAGGTAAGTAGGTAGGTAGGTAGATATATAAACAATGGAAACGCTTATAGGTACCTATTTTTTAGCGAAACTCTCTATATGTAAGTGAAATAACTGACATATCTACTTAACATACCTGCGTAAGTAGCTAGGTACCTAACTAGGTAGGTACTTAATTGAGAATATGGGTACCTAGGTAAATAAGCCTCTAAGGATAAAAATGTAAGTATTAAGACAAACAAGTAGGTAGGTAGGTAGGTTGGTATTACCTACTAATGTTTTATCAAAATTAAGACACCTATTAGCAAATTAAAAAAAAACAGATTGGTAGGTAGGTATAATAGCTACTTACTTAATACATAGATGTGTATATATGGGTACCTAGGTATACAATAACTACCTATCGCAATAGGTACCTAGGTATTTAACTACTTATCGCAGCAATCTGTTAAGCAGCATCAGAAACGTTAAAAGGGTAGGTACCTACCTCCTACCTACCTACAAAGCGTTTTTCTCCGTGTGATTCCGGGTCCCCCGTGTAGAATAGACCTTTCTGCCTTACTGTCAGGCAGTTCATACCTATTAAGCGAGGTAAAAGTTAAGTACCTAATTGGGTCATTAGCAACAAGACCACTGGTGAAAGAATACCGAGTTGCAACTCGTCCGGGTAGGGATCCACTACCATGCTCATTCCTGCCGCTATACCTACCTAATGACAATGTCATGTTCTGGTCCAGAGGGTAAGGTACCTACCAATCACATAAAAATACTCTTAAATAAATACCTACTAACATGTTTGCTTTATACCTACCTACACTTAGGTGTTTCAAATAAGTAGTAAGTAGGTAACTCCTACCTAGTAATATAAAAGTAATCTTAATACATAGGTAGGTATGCTCGTAAATCTAAGATTAAAATTATTACAATATTACATACCTACCTAGGTACCTAACAGGTACCTACCTACATGGGTTCAAATTTTCGCTGCATTTTATTTTCCTACTCGGCTCGGTTCTGTAAGTGAGAGTTGAGATGTGTGATAAAGTCGTCTCTTTTGCACTCGTGTACTACTACACGAACCTCCTGCCCGAGCACGCTGTCCGCCGCCGCGTATATTTTCTTGCACCGCGGCTGCCCCTCTCCACCTCACCCTTGTACTCATTTCCATTGTCTTTCGTGAAGTGTTTGTTTTATTTTTTGAAGTAAAACTTCATTATCGACGTATTTATCTGTATATTTCTATACCCCACAAAAAAACACTGTCCTAAGTTATCACCGAATTTCATTCCGCGTTCTTCATGATTTTCCTTGAGCCAGACTGTCCCTTTTTCATCATCAGATACTTACCTTTTTTTTTTTTAATTTATATATAATTGTCGCCGCTGTGGTCTAGCGGTTCAGTTGTTGGACTTGACTGCATGAGGTCCCGGGCTCGAATCCCGGGTCGGGTAACAAAAAGAAAATTGGATTTTTCCAATTTTCTAGTTAGAAAAAAATGATGCTCGGGATTGGAAATGTGCCCGGTTGGCGATAGGCTTGCCACCTATCACATTGTGGGACTTAGTACCTTCGGCTAGTCGTGGGTGCCCTGGTTGTGCCTCTGCCAACCCCTTCGGGGATATGGGAGTGAAGATACTAATAATAATATGTATGTTTCTTGATGTTCATTTATCACTTAGTTTTTCAGTTTCTTTAACAATAATCATAAGTCATACGTTTTGTTTTTTCTTTATCTTTAATAACAATTATATATTTTTATAACCTCATACATAATAATTAGTTTCTTTTGCTTGTTTCATCTTCAACCTTTTTTCTCGTCCGAGCCCCTGCCTTTTCTGTCCTGATAAAACCTTGAAATCTACATTTTTCCCGTAATGCCTAATATATTTTTATAACTATGACTTGAATAGTTTATTACAGAACCACACATATCTGCACATCTTTATGCATTAATTAATAAAGATTTATTAATTAATATTTATTATATTGTAACTGTCAGTTAAGTCATTTATTTCTTCTACATTTTTACTTTTTACATATTTTATCTCAGAAATTGGATGGAACCCCTTCCCTTCCCCCTCCGACAGAATCTTTTTTTGTTTTATATTTCTAATTGTCTATTACAGTCATGATATTTGAAGACAACTTTCATTTACTACTAAACTTTCTTATTATTATAAGTAGAACAAAAAAAGTCATCATTCTATTATACTTACCTTCTGCAGTTTTTTTTAATAGCTGAATATGTACTGTTTAAAGGAATTGTATAAAATTCTTAAATATTAATAGGAAACCTGTTAAATACAGCATATCGATTATATGTATATCATAAAGAGAAAAGTCTTGACTTGAATACCTCACAGCTAGTTACGGAAGTATGTGCTATTTTGATTTTTTGGCTAATACATTATATTTTAATACGTTGTCTAAGATTTTAATATGTCGTTTTCTATAAAATATTACACCTTCTTTATTTGTTTTATATAATATATGTTAAATTTTAGTTATCTTAAAATATCAATTCTTTAGCAATTGTGTTATTCAAGCTAATGTACCTAACTGCACGGTCCTCGTTCATTTTTAAAAAACCGTTAAAGACACAGTCATCACAAAAACATTTTATGTACCTATTTTGTCATTGTAATTATTGTTTGGTAATTATAGGCAATATTAATAATTGTATTTTTATACTATTAATGAAATTAAAGCTACTGAGAAAAGTAGCCTGAAGAAGAAGCCGTAGTGTTATCGTAGACATGGAATAAATACCTAAACACCATTAATTGATGAAACTTTTATTTGTCTTTAAAATAATAATCTGGGTACATACCTATTACATAATTTAATTTAAATTATATAATTTCAGTTATTATTTATCCAATGACGCCACATTTAATTACTACTTAGCATAAGTATACCGACTATTCGTAGCCTAGCTCGCAAGATATTATGTGTATATATAGGTATATTTTAAATCTTAATAAACATGTTCCTAGTGTAATGGAAACAAGCACCTCAATTCTCGGTAATCGCACGAAGTCGTAAACAGTCCGCTGTGGCCTCGCGCCTCGCTACAATCCTATTAACCAATAGCAAGCTCGGATCGCGATATATCACGTCATCATAAGCCAATCAGCACTCGGCTTTATCGCGCGACTGCTAAAAATAGCTTATCTGAGTCATGGCATAAAAGCAGTCGTTGTTTCTTGACAATGTTTAGAAACAAGTGAAACGTCGAGAGTGGTAGACGTACGCGATTGCCTGAGAAAGTTTTTATTCGTGTAGTGAGTTCAGTGATACCGAAATCTTCGGTGCTAACACATGGTTCGGCAATCCGGCCACGGAATGGAGACTACATTTTATGAAGATCAGTATCCCCTAAGTGGCCCCGTGGAAAGTTTAAAACGGTCCCTCACCTTGGATCTGGATATCGGGCGGGGCGGAAAGAGATTAAGAGGTGGTGCTCCTGTCCTCTCATCGCCTGACCTACAGCTGCTCAAGCTGGCGTCACCAGATTTAGAAAAACTTATCATGCAAAACGGCATGATAACAACAGCGACTCCTACTCCTGGAGGAGTGCTTTTCCCCCCCGTTATTGCACCAACGGAAGAACAAGAAATGTATGCACGACCTTTCGTTGAGGCCTTGGATAAGCTACATCACGGAGAACCTGCACCACAAGGAAGACGGATTTATGCTGATCTGGACAGGCCCCTCGAAAGGTATCCTACTCCAGTCGTCAAAGATGAACCACAAACAGTTCCAAGTGCTGCCAGTACTCCTCCTTTATCCCCCATTGATATGGACACGCAAGAAAGAATTAAACTAGAACGTAAAAGGCAAAGAAACAGGGTAGCAGCTTCCAAATGTAGACGGCGTAAACTGGAGCGCATATCCAAGTTAGAAGACAAAGTAAAGTTATTAAAGGGAGAGAATGCTGAGCTAGGACAGATGGTGGTGAAGTTAAAAGATCATGTTTCGCGATTGAAGCAGCAAGTGATTGAGCACGCGAACGGCGGCTGCCACATCGACGCCCATTTCTGATCGGACAGCCACCACCACGGCCGCTCCTCCACATTCCATGCTAGTCGCGCCCGCTCGGACGCAGCATACAAAGCGATTTGTGATCTTAATTTTACCGTGTATTATATAGTTAACTCCTAGTGTATAAGTGAAGTCGCGAGTTGTGCTATTCGGAAAATCAAGTGATATCAGAACCTCTAATCGAGTGATCGGCGAATGTGCCGATGCCTGGTCGTATTAGCGGGTCACAAGAGTTATTTTTTTGTTGTAAGTTGTAGTTGTGGTTTTCCTTGTATCAGTATTGCGTTGTCTCATTAAAAATAAGAAACTAGAAAGGATAACCGTGCAACGTCATTAGACCTGACAGAATTTGAGCAACGTTGCCAGTTTCATGCCAATGTTCTCGTTTCAAAGGTCACAGCTACAGCCGCATTTGTTTCGCCTTGTAGAACTCCATTGTTCAATTATTACAGTGTGAATAACGAAAAGTTATACAGTGGATCCGTCAAATTGTATGATAAACATGCACAATTTTGTAAATAGAATGAGAAGTAGATACTAAAGAGTACAAGTATGAAGGAGAAAGAAATATAGTAAAACTGGCAACGGCGCTTCAACGCAAGTCACGAGCGGATGTTCTGTTAATTAAAATTCCGCCTGCGCCGCCCTCGCGGAATGGCGGCCATGTGTTCGACAGTCGGACGTTCCGAATCATGTTTTGTTGCACAAGGTTAACTTTTTCATGTTTAGGCGCCTTAATGCCTGATGGATTAAGTTATTAGTGCTAGTGTGTTAGACTGACAGCGAGTCCGTGCCTTGTGTGAATGCGAGATGTGTGATAAGATTCTCAGAACTGACCCGGTGCTCTTATAAGGTCTTGTAATGAGAGGCCGTCCGTAAAGTGATGAACGATTGGAAGCATTGTCTGTGTGATGTAAAAGTGGTGTGCGATGATGAGAATGAGCGATGTATTTATTAGTGAGAATGTTTAATTTTAGGATCAAGTAGCAATCTCGAGTGCCTACGCTT
Organism: Calephelis nemesis; assembly: GCA_002245505.1. NCBI lineage: Eukaryota > Metazoa > Arthropoda > Insecta > Lepidoptera > Riodinidae > Calephelis > Calephelis nemesis. The sequence continues at coordinate 9,816 of NJDD01007734.1, read as the reverse complement.
TGTAAACTGAAGCCTATAAAGATTTTTATTGTTTTTGTTACCATTTAATATGCGACAGTAAATTGTTCGGTACCATTGTCTTCTATAAGTTATTGTAAGTAATATTATACCAATTAACAAGTTACATTGTTATAGAATATTTAGGGGGAGCTTGCTAAATTTAAATATGAAGCGTTTCCGCAAGCGAACCTTTTGTATTATTTTTATACAAGAATGACTTCAAATGTTAACAATTATTTGTAAGTTTATAAAGATAGAAACAGTTATACTAAAATAATATATTTTATGAATTTAACAAAGAATATTGTTTTATACTGAATACAAATTGTATGATAAAATTGATGGAGAAAATAAATTATGAAGATTATTATACCATTTATTTTGTGGTTTTTGTTTAACATTTTCTTTATGGAAAGGGACAAAACACAATTTCTAAAATAGACATCGGTACACATAAACACGGTTAGGTAGGTACCTAACACATGAGCTAAGTTTCATCAAAATTGGTTGTTGTAGATAAACTCTTGTATGATTCATTCATCGTGTACCTACATAACTACTACCTAGGTACCTAAACAAATTACTATAATAATAGGTACCTACTTACCAACATAAATGGGGTTTAACGTTTTATAAATTAGGTAGGTATATACCTACCTACTCTCAGGGATTAGGTATAAATAGGTACTATCTACCTAGAACTAAACGAATAGCACTTACGACGATTCTAAATTATACCTAACTAGAGGTAGGTGATAATAATAATATATGTAGCTAGATTGCAATGTTTTTGCCAATACATTTTTTCATACGAAACTAAAACTACCTAGTTAGGTAGGTATATCTTAATTTTTCTAACTACACACATAAGTAGAACTGGGAGTCAAAATACGTTTCAGGAACCAAGTGGATATATAGATACCTTAATCAGTTAATCTACATACTGTTGTAAGTATAGATTTATACATAATATATGAATCCCCATTTCGCGTGGTCTCTATTGTATTGGTGCGTGGTATCTAAATTACTTTCTATGCTCCCGAATAAGGGCAACGAAAAAACGTAATGCACCTAACCAAAATATTTTAAGGTTAAAAGTGAGTGAAATAGTCGATCCTTCGGGGCCCTCTGAGTATAGGGGCCCTGGGCACTGGCCCCGTGTGCCCTTATGGTAAAGACGGTGTTGGTTGTATGGAATAACCTATTTTACCTACAAACACACAAAGTAACAAATATTTTTGTAGATATTTACTTATTAGCAAGAATTTCAGATATATTTTTATAGTATCGGAGCGAAGAAGCACAAGGTTCTCCTTATTTATAGTAAAGAAAACTTCAAGATTGTTTTTTCATGATAAGAGATAATCCTCACCTTATCACCAGAACCACGGTAATATTATCTATAATATTATTTCTGTTCCAGAAAGAACAACAAATATTGGTATGGACTAAATATTTAAATTGCGTGAAGTATTTTTCAATATCCACCGCCTTTCTTAAAGTTGGAACACGACAGTGATAACCATCGAAATTCCATATTTAAACACGACCAATATCAATAACCTATCGACAGACAGACATAGGCATACTAGAGTTTTGTTGCTAAGATGTTTTTATTATTTATTGAAAAATAATAGTGGTCCTATCTCTAATCTTAGCATTTGCAT
>NJDD01007724.1:46275-57567 GCA_002245505.1 Calephelis nemesis | reverse complement strand
AACACTCCTAGAGGGTAGTGTAATGTCTCACCCGGTTCTCGTGCAGCAGCTGCAGCTTGACGGCGGAGTCGTCCCGCAGGCGCTCGTACGCGCGCCGGTGTCGCTCGATGTTGGCCAGCAACACCTCGGGGGGGTTACCGCCTGACGCCTCCAGCTCGCTACGGTACGCGTCGTACTCTACTCTGAAAAAAAATGTACTTAATTTTTAACCCTATTTAAGCTAAGAACAAAAATGTCATCTACATAATACAATTCACCGAAAGCTTTCTTTTTTTATTATTGTAATGTTTTATTAATTGACAGCATGTTATTACAACTATATCCTGCGCGCAACAAAATATTCAAAAATGAATAAAATTTGTAATAAGAATGAATCTTATTTTACAGAAAAATAATCGTAAAACTTTAAGTGAAAAAAAATGTAAGTATAAAAATACCTGGCAGTTTCATATTGGCGAATCGTAAGTAGTGTGTCCTCCATGGTCTTATTTGTGAGGGTATTGAGGGAGTTGTTAAAGAAGTGTAGTGCTGCCAATAGCGTCTCACCATTCCTGGTTAGTGAGCGTTGTGTGTCAGCATTGTACAGGAACCTAATGATATGGGGAGCAAGGTTGATTAATAATCTTAAGCACAAAACCAAATTATGAGAAATTTTTATTTTTTTTATGAAAAAAACTAAAAATTAAAAAAAATTTTTTTCGTAATTTTTATCTGACGCAAAATACAAGCATGGTTATAACGTAAACAAAGCATAAAACTGGTTTCCACCGACCGCATCGCATTCGCAGGCTGTTGACATCATGACTTGTACTGGGCTAACCATAGTGTGACGTAGTGTCACAAGTAAAGCTTTTTTGGGGATTGTTTTAAATGAATGTTTATAAAAGTAAATATTACAATTTGGCAATAATATTTAAAATGCTTTACTATTTAAGCCTTTACCCACTTATATTAAAATTTGGCTGGTCTTTTCAAAGTAACACTGTATACTTAAAGTAGTGCATTAAATGACAGAATACTGAACTTAGGTGTATTACCAGAAAAGCCAATAACCATTGCTTATATGTTTCTACAGAAAGCACATCACTGATTATTTTCGTTTCATTGCATTACTTCTAAAAGTTTGAACATTTTTACAAAACTAAACACTCACTGTTGCTGTAGTTCTGGAGACTTTTGTGCAAGATCAGCAAAGGCTTCCCCGAGTGCCCTTTGTGTAGCCCCTGCTGCTGCTAGTTGTGCAGTCAGTGCGGCACTGAGCCGTAGTATTCCTGAGTACTTGCGCTGAGTCTCTCTTAACATCTCAATCTGTGCTTCTAGTTCTAAAAGTGTAATATAGAGTAGAGGATTTTATTATGTTTATAAATAATAATTATTTAACTAAAATTACTTTTTTTATGGCTAAAAAAACATAGTTAAGTGTGTTAATAAAAATAACACTTAAAAAAAATTAACACCGAATCTAAATGAGCCTTCCTTTTTAAAAATAGGTCCTAAAAATTATCTATAATTGTTAAAAAAAAGTATTATTCATTCCTGAATCCTAACAGAGATAGACCAAAATATAACTAAGGCACCCACAAATTCCAAAAATCAGGTGTTTTTAGGAAATGATTGTTCAGTTCTAATAATATCCTTATTTCACATCCCATCAGACAGCAACCACCTGGCAACATCTAGCATTTAATAAATTTTAACATCCTGATTTTTAAATGTAATTTACATTTTTATGCGACATAAATAGACATATTTTTATATGTTTACATCTAAACTTCAAGGGGTTAGGATCCACAGATTCAAACTTTAAAAAAGCTACTTTTATAACAAAGTATAATATAAATACTTTATTATTAAAAATAATTTCTTAAAATGATTATATATGTACCTACTTATGAAATTGCTAGTTACTTTTGGTATTTATGTGTAACACAATGCAAAATAAATAATGAGAAATAATAAATTCTAGATTGCTTGCCTCCTTTCTTCTTGCTATTATACAGATATTGTAACACTGATATACTGCACAATTTAACTTTAATAACATTAAAACTTCTCTCAAAATTAAGATAATTTTCTTCAAAAATTGAGACAAGCAAATTCTCCTACTAAAAATCTAAACATTTGACATATGCCTGGCAAATAGTGTCAAAACAATGTTCCTCATAACTTGAAACAATTTAAATCAAACAACTTAAGTTGAGGACGGCCTGTATTTATCTTTTCTTCTTCCTATCTATTTGCAAAACATCTCTTAACTTAAAAAAAAACATAAAGAATCTGTGGAGCCACTGTATACTTGTTAACAGTATGTAAACTGAAACATACAAACCTGTATCAACAGTTCTTGAACTTTTTCCAAGCTTTTCATACAGCAACTGCTTTGTGCATTTGTATGTTGATACTCCCCAATTTTTGATTGACTCTAACTTTGTAGATCCTGCCCTAAGCAGGGTACTGCTACCAGCAGAAGCGTTTTGCGATACATCCGGTGGGGCTAAGAAATAATAAAGATATTTAATACAGACTTCAATTAAATGGCATAAATCACTAAATTTGTCAAGAATTTATTAAAAATTTATCAGTAGTTGTTTCTAATATAAAAAGTTCTTAAATAAAAGACATTGAAAACTCATTGAACAGATACAGAACAATATTTATATTAAGTAATATTTTAAATCGAAGTGTTTAAATTTGCTTTAGTGGCTGTTCTATATTAACAAACACCAGGTAATTTTGGTTTGCAGGTTTAATTCAGGATTTATTACTACCTACATATTAACCATAACATAAATACTTCACTAATGTATTTGTTGTGAAAATGTTTTTGATGTATTACTTAACTAGTTTTTTTGCAGTTAGACAAAGAAACAAGACTTACGAGACTCAAGTACATCAGTACTATTTTAAGTCTCCAATAATAGTTTAGGCACCATTTAGATTAAATAGTGTATTCTATATAAAATTAACATTGAATATTTAATTTACCGTAAGCCGGTGGAAAAGACATCGAACGCGAGGTTGGAAATTTAGCTTCTGTTCCGGATGTAATGGAATCACTCGATTCACGAAGCGGTGGCGTATCTTTTAACATCTCGTGAATACTCCGTTCTGATTGCCTGTAAAGAAAAATATGCCTAGAACACAAGCTTCAATTATAATGTTTAAAAATTACCAAAACCTAAACATTACTTACCACTTTGACATTTTTAATTGGTATTTAGTTGAATGGATAGGGGTGATATATCTTCAGGTGAAAGAACTTACTAATATAAGTTCTGATAGGATGTGTATATTTATGAAATAAACATTTTCTTTCTAATTTTTAACATACATTTTAAGCCAACAACTCGTCCCTATCAACATTTTTATGTTTAAAATGTTTACAAAGTGACGTTTGTTTAAGCTAGATTTGTGACAAACAGTGTTGCCAACAACTAAACTGGATTTCCACCAGATTCATCTCTTAAAACCACCAGAAATCCGCTAACAAGAAATGGTCCTACATTCATAACCACCAAATTTTCCACTAAAAATTTGCGTTACGAAATGTATCAATTATTAGTTATTATTATTATTAAATAAAGTGGTACATAATGTAATAGTAAATTAAAAACGAGCTATTTCATAAGCAAGGTTTTAATTGAGTCAAGATGACATTACCCTGTGCTTATCCTAAATGAATAGAGGAATTGCGTGTTTTTATTTTTTATTTTTATAGAAGAGGAGGCAAACGAGGCATCTGATGGAAAGTGATCACCTCCGCCCACGGACATCCGCAACACCAGGACTATTACAGATGCGTTGTCGACCTTTAAGGAATGAGTACGCTCTTTTCTTGAGGGTTCCTAAGTCATAATCGTTTGGAAATACCGCCCTCGGTAATTGATTCCACAAAGGTGTTATAAATATATATCAAACGGGGTAAAAATTTGTCTTCGGAATCGCACAGTTGTAGGTCGCCACGCATCAAGATAATGGGCATGATACCTTAAGCTCTGACACGATGTCCGAAGGTGGAAATCAGCGGCTGGAATCTAGCTTTACTGAGCACACCATGTTATATCGAGGCTATTTTAGCCTTCTCCTCCAGATGACCGCGAAATTGAACATTACTCGAAATTTCAACGCCGAGTATACTAATGTAGGCAGGCAGGCTGCGTATGTTGAGAGAGAGAGAAAGAGAGTGAGAGGGTGGGGAGGAATCAAAAAATAAGTTTATGTAAAATAAGAAAGTACATGCTTACTACATTACATGCTTGTTCCTAATAAACAAGCCCAAATATTGAACAAAGTAGAACGAATAAATATCTATGTCGAATATTAGTATTCAATGACGAATAATCGCGCTTGTTAATAAATGGAACTCGACTTTACTAAACCACTAGAAAAAACCACCAGCCACTAAAACCAATTTTTCGCCACTAATTGGGGATCGAAAATCACCAGTTTTAGTGGAAAATCCACTAAGTTGGCAACACTGGTGACAAATGACAGCAAGGAATGACAGCTGTCAGGCTTTAAGTTTTTTTGAAATGTAAAATTCCTAGTTCGTGTTAATTTGAAGTGCAAAACTCTATGTAAAACTAAAAAGATGAAAACAAAAAATACTCGGTCTCCGTTAGGAGTAACTGCTGTATATTTCCCTTCAGTTCATTGGAGCGTTTCCTAAAAAGAGTGTATAGGGATGTAAGTACTAGTATGTTAATGTTGATGCGTTAACTATGTACAGTATAGGGCTTTGCGTTGACTAGTCCGGATTGGCACTATTTGTTCTTACCGCCTTTGGCCTTATTTACGGAGACGAGACACGTGTGGTGTGTGGTGTGATGTCTCGCGGTGCGTCGGTCGTTCACACAATAAAGACGATTAAACCTTATATACTCCTGTAGCTGCAAAGGAAACGCGGATGTCTGAAATTTCGGTTGACACAGGACATGGCTGCTTTGATAAGTATTTGTGTCAAATAGCGAGACGGGAGCCTAGCACGATTTGTTATCACTGCAGCTACAGCTTGATACAGCCCAGCATACTCTGACAGAGTGAATAGCGTGGGAGCATGAAAGGCAGGACCTGACAAGTATAATATGTATATGGTTGTACTGGGGTAGTTTTGTCAGAACTCGGAAATGGGGTGCTGTTGTCTCCTTTTGTAAAAGAGTGATTTCACTAAAAGAAGCTGCAGACAAACAGCGAAAGTTAGACGCAACAAATCAAACTAAAGAGAGGATAAGGGCAAAAATTGCCCTGCTACATACTTCATAAACAGATCCTGCGGACGGTGAGCTTGAGTAGATCTCGATCTCGAGATTATCGACAGGATCTCGAGATTGAGTAATGTGCTGTAGTGATCTGGTATCGTAGGATGTAGCTACATTTCGCATATATCAAACTTACAAACAGGTTTATTTGCTCGGAGAGCTATGGAAGAATGAGCGAACTGAACCCACCATACTCCATATAGAGTCTGATTTAAGAACGTCGTGGGTTTTAATTGATAGTGCGGGATTTCAACTTAATAATTATATTATTATTTATACCTAACCAATGAGAGGACACCCATAAACTGATCTCCCATTTAAAAAAGGAGCCTTTTACATATGTGGTCTGTGGTTAACATTACTTAAAAAGAAAATTTAAGTGCTCAATTCAGTTTACTTTATTACGTCCATAGCCAAGCCATACAAAGTCTTAGTAAACTGGAATATTTATTTTATTCAAGGAAATTTTATAAAGAGAATATAAAATACAATTTAATCATCCTTTTGTCCTATACGTAGAACGGCAAGTTATTTAATTAAGTAATTATATTAAGTAAACGAAACTAAACGATATATTGACTGACTTGATGATTTGCTCATCTTTATACCTATTGATGAGTATTGATCGATTTTTAAAGGTAAATATATAGATCAATACTGAAATAGGTAGAGTAAATTAAAAAAACAACTTTTTATGGCACATCATTTTAATTTATAAAAATAACGAAATGCTTTACTTACATTTTAAGTGCGATGCATAATACGACTTTATTAAATAAAGATACTACTTACTAACACCTCACGTCAATGTTTTATGTAATACAATACATAAGTACTTAATTTACTTTTAATAAAATAATAGTCTAGTAACAGTGAAAAACATCGACAGTTAAATACACTCGTAGAAAATGGAATACGACCCTTTACGTATTTTTTATTGGTGGTTCTGTACCTGTACTTAGCCCATATAGTCTTAAGGCTTTAATTTGGACAAGAAGATACCCTTTAGCTTCCCAAACTCAGCCTATCCCAATTGGATTCGGCGGTCGACTTCTTTCTTGAAGTTGGATTTACCTAACTGAACAGTTCGACCTTGGTATACATACTGATCAACAACTTCAAGAATTGAGTTCCCAACGTGCACTGGTATAGGTGCGTTGGTTGTACGTTGAACATGACTTTCGTTTTGTCCAAGTTCATCTTAAGACCCACCTGTTGGGAAACTCTATCGAGGTCACCGAGCATCTTGTTCAAGTCTACCAGCGATTCCGCCATGACCACAATATCATCTGCGAATCGAAGGTGAGTGATGTACTCGCCGTTGATATTAATGCCGAACCTTTTCCAGTTCAGAAGCTTGAAGACATCTTCCAGGGCAGCAGTGAACAGTTTCGCATAAATAACGTCAGGGAGACGTCTTACGCTTTTCTGCAACTGGATCGGTTTCGAGCTCTGATCCTGTAAACGTACCACCATAGTGGCTTTCTCGTACAAACACTTCAACGCTTCGTTGTATCGATAATCGATGCGGCACCGCTGTAATGACTGAAGCATTGCCCATGTCTCAACCAAATCGAAGGCTTTCTCGTAGTCCACAAGTGCTAGACATAAAGGCCGATTATGCTCCTCGGTCATCTGTATAATCTAGCGCAGCGTGTGAATGTGGATTACATTACGGTACTGAAGCCTTTACGGAACCCGGCTTGTTTGGGAGGTTGGAAATCTTCAAACCTGCGTGAAAATCGATTTAAGGGCATTACGTCGTAATCCCCACGCTTGGCAGGCGGGTTGGGGATCAACAGTAGGGCGGAAGTTTATCATAAGGACGCTGCTGCCAATCCTGCGTCAGCAATTTGACTTGCACTCATCTTAGAACGGTTGACTGATTGCGCTGATGCTACATACCACACAGCGAGCGGTGGGGTCGTCACTTCCCGATGCCTTATAAATAATATTATTTAACCCTTATTTTAATAATAACCAAATAATAATTTTTAATAATATTTTAAATTCGTAATTAATTTGTACAGTTCGGTAACTTAAGAGCGTAATAATTAGGCAGTACCTAGGTACTTTACTTATTTTAAACTAGTTGTAAAATAGGTTTCAGATTAGATTATCAGAGACACACCTATAGCTATGATGTCTGTAGGTCACTGTTGTCTCTTCACTCTTGCAATAAAGAGAACCGTATGTCTGTGCGCTACATATCACATAAATTAAAATTGTAATCGGTAGGTACCTAGTTACTTATGCAGTAGGCATATTCCATATACCAGGTATCTGTACTATACTATACTCCTTTAAAAAAGGAACCTAAGTGTTTAAATAAATAAAAAATAAAACGGAAATTAAGTACATAACTGACTTGTACATTCATCTGTTAATTTTAATTTTTAAAAATGTTGGTACTAAATAGAGCAAATGAAATACAAAGTATTAGGACTAGTTCTCTGTTCTTTAATATTTAATTCCATTGTAAAAATTGTATTAACTTGAAATCATTAACCTAATTTAACTTTCTAATTAGAATCTTAAAATAAAAAATATCGCTTCTAATACACTATTACTATTATTTTTATTTATCTTAGCTTAAACTAATCATATTTAATAATTTGGTATGTGATGTCATGTTAAGAAAATATGGTCATTCTTAGGCATGTAGGTATACTTACGTGACAAAAAACTATGCTTTCGTTTAGGTAACTATGCTATGGTAAACTATGCTTTCGTTATATAAACAAAAATGAATACCTAACCGATTGGTAGCGCATAACTTACGACCAACTGAACCGACTGCGCTAGTTTTAGTTTTGAATTATTTTTGGAATTTCAGGGTAGTTTTTGAAAGTTAAGAAAATAGGAAAAAACTGTCAGGTAACTAGGAATAACAATATTTAATGTTTTCTTGTATTAACTGAATGGGAAGAACGAAGTCCGGCGGGACAGCTGGGTATAGTAATTATTATTACGTACCATTTATTATTCTAAGCGTAGGTACCATACTACCATGTAGATACATTGATATGTAAAACAGACAGTAACATTCATACTTTATTTCCAATATAACATACACATTAAATAGTATTTAGAGAATGTGTTTTTATTAATAGTTACATTTTTTTATAGTTGAGTAACAAATACACTTAAATGTAACAATTTTTACAAGTTGTAATGGGACAATAAATAATACACAATTTTAACAATACATTTGCGAACGCTTACAACTTTCGCCAGCGTGCAAAGGAAAGATGCAGATCTAATTATTAAAAATGAAAATGAAAACACATTATGGGTATTGGGTTGAGATTTCTTTTTTTCTTTAAAAATAGCATTTAAACGTGATAATAAATGTACTTATTAGTTTATAAAAATACTAGCTGACCCAGCAAACTTCGTATCGCTTGACATTAATGCTTCGATAGTAGCGCAGTCTGTCGGACACAATGTAAAACATTCCAAAATCAACGACTTACAAATAAAAAAATAGTTAAAAACATATTCCAGTGGACCAAATTGTGAATCTAAACCATTCTCGAATCCCATTGAACACACACAAAATAAATTCATTAAAATCGCTCTAGCCGTTAAAAGTGGATTGCCAAAAAAATCCTGAATACAACTTTTTTATTACTCCAGTCCAGGATTTTTTGTACAACCCATTTTTAATATGTTTTTAATATACTAAATTTGATATAAAATATGTTTCATTGTATTATCAGCACGGTGTAGGCCGATGTAGGTTCGGATTTTCCACTATAGGCAACACAGATAAATGCTCTATCTTCATATAGAGGATAGAGAATTTATCCTTGTTAATGATGATATTTAATCGGATCGGTCGCAAGCTTCTACAATCATACAAGCTATACACATAAAGACTATGTGAACAGGGTATAGAAAATATGGGTTTAAACCTTTTGATGACCCTTCTAGTCTATTAATCATATACAAAAATACTACCTACATGTAGCTGATATTTGTTAATATTTTTACTTTTACAAATTAGACCTATTAAAGCTCAGTCTTCAAACTTGAGGTGTGTAAACACAGGCGGTTGTAAAGGTCGAAGCTCTGCACCAGAAGTGTCGCTAGCACTTATCACCACTGTCTCTTGCGGGCAGCACGAGGTCTTTATTGAATCCGTAGAATGCTTGTGTTTCTGAAAAATGTTAATCAGTATTTCAATATCATTGTTAACTGTTACTGTAATAAAAAAGATTGTAAGGGAGTGGATTAAAAAAGTGGGAAGGCTAAAAGGGTGGATTAGTTAACTTTTGCTGGTATTCATCTTCTTAAACACAACACTACAATAGCGAGAAAAGGGAATCGATATAGTTTTTTCCTTTTCTTTCTTTAGGTTTTGGCCTTCACGTTAGTATTTTGCCATTCGTCAAGTAGAAATTTGCATTAAATTTTAATAAATTATAATTAGTCATCAGTCATAAGTCGTCGATAAGTCATGTCAGGCTCTTGGGTAAAGCGGTGGCCTCATTACTCAAGTTCACGTAATGAGAATTGGCGGCAACGAGGGAATACACGATACGCTAATTTTTTCATGATTCCCTTTTTCATTTGTGCACTTTCACTGAACAAAATTGTACCTACATAAGGCCACCAAAATTGACCAATTTTACTTAATATCAACAAGGAATTCAATAATTATGAAAAAACTTCGACCATCTTTTTCCGTCGATGGTGCCAAAAGAATCGATATAGTTATATACATTATTAAACTCACACACACACTAGTACATTCAAATTTACGTGTACTCACACATGTAAAACGCAGGATTACTTATAATGAATTAATTTTTGTTGTAGTATTAGGCTAGTTTGTTTTCCTAAATTTGATTGCATATTAATACCAAGGGGTGACACTGGTGTACATACGTGTAAATCTGGATTTTTATTTTCTGGATCTTTATTTTAGTGGCAGACAAATGTATATCTGCCACAGGTCACAGCTAACTGGCAAACTTGTAACAACATAATGTATCTAAGATACCTCAAGAATTTGAACATAATACAAATAAATAGGTATCTATGCAACAAAATATTTATAAGTAGGTACTACAGTAGAAACTGACTACATTGCCCTCGATAATCATTGATAGTTAAAAAAACATATCTGAAATACTTGTAAATTGCGTCACCAAAGAAATATTTTGATCAGGGTTTCTGTCTTAATAAATATCTAAATATTGTTAGACAAGTCACACAAATTGAATCTAACCCCAAAGTAAATTATATGCTTGTGTTTTGGGTGTCATTCACAGATTCTAACACATGGAAATACCAGAATAAATTTAATAAATACCCAGACCCGGAAATGCACACATTTAAATGTTCATCACACAAATGCCTGCCCCTGTCGAGAATCGAACCCGAGCCTCACAGTTGGTCGATGTAGTTAAGCGTGTACGCTAGCCACTCGACCAACGAGGCCACACACACAATGATATTTATTTATTTTCTTATTAAACAAGGTAATCTGATGATCTCAAAGTTTAAGGACAAAGTGAATTTATTATCACCATAGAATCCGTAGCTTTTTTGCCTGCGAATTCTTATTCAATTCAATTTGTTCAATTCTTATGGAATACCTAGCTTCTTTTAGTTTTTATCAGTTTTTAGTTTTTACAATCTATAATATAAAAATGAATTGCTAAATGTGTTGGTAAGTGCATAACTTCCGAACAACTGAACCAATTTGGATAATTCTTTTTTTGTTTTGTTAGTTATTGTCCGAACAAGGTTCTTACGAAGAGAAAGAGCGGGAATATCGCAAGGAAAATGGGAAACACATTACTTTATTTTTTCCCATACAAACTGAACGGGTGGAACGAAGTTCGCCGGGACAGCTAGTCAATAATAAATATCCCTGCAAGGGCGTCGTCAAGGGGGGGCAGGAAGGGGCAGCTGCCCCCCCCCCTAGAGATTCTAAAAAAGTTGCCAAATATCATGCAACCAATGCAACCATGCAATCACCCAGCAGAAAGCCCTTCAGAATTCTGGAAAAGATCATTATTAA
>NJDD01007724.1:12702-37759 GCA_002245505.1 Calephelis nemesis | reverse complement strand
CAACTTATTGTAATTGTATAACTGTTTCAGTTTCAATTAAATATTTTCAATTAACATGCGTGTTAAAAAGTCCGCAAATAATTCACAATAAAAGATAGATTTGCATCCCTATAGTATAAAGAGCCGCCAAGCTCAAACTGTTTATATAACCCTGTCCTACATTGGTCAATAAACGTTCAAGTGGTTGTTATTAATTGACTTGGTGTGGTCTACAGCGGGGGCTAAACGATTTATTGATAACTTTTGTGTCCACCCGATAACTGAAGCAATATGATATTGGTTGGCAAACAATCAGACAGATTTCCTGATGGTGAAAAATTCACGCCGCCTAGAGACACCAAAAGTGGTAATGATGCGTTGCCAACCTGAGATGTTAGACCTCGAACAAAAGTAAGTTTACCGGCTACCTTACCCTCCAAACCGGAAACCCGTCATGACTTTATGGCGGCAGGAATAGGTAATGCGGTGGTACCAAACCGGGTGAGTCGCTGCGAAACGCTACCACCTAGTCAGATGTCACGGTGTTAGTGACGGTAAGCCTGCGCTCGCCTTTTACGAACTGCCTGACAGGAAAGAAGATGGTCTATTCTGCAAAGGAGCCCGGACCACCACGGAGCAAAATTTTCTTTTAATACACACATTTGTAATATTAATAATTTATGAACGAGAATATGTCGAAGAGTCATGAGTACAGTAGTGCAAATGGCTAGCTGACGTTGCATCTTGCATCTCTTTAGCTATTTATTTATTGCTCATACAAGTAGTCGATTGCGACGCTTCACAGCGATAAGACTTCAATCTAATACAAAGATTGTAACTGAATAGTCCCCTACTTGTCAAAAGATGATAAGCAGGTTCTTCTAAAACGTAAATGAGAATCAGTTCATGACCTATACCCAGATTAAGGACGTAAGTAATTTTTCTTAGAATGTTTTGATCGCCACTCAGAATATTTTACTATATTTACTATTAGTAATTTTGTACTTTTTAAGAACTATACGTAAGCAATAAATGTAATGCTTTTCATTTTATCACACAAAACGGCCACTTGTACATTCCAGGGTTAACTTTAATAATGAATTATTCTGTCAAATATGAAGAGATTTAGCCCAAGTTAGAAGCTAACTTAGAGTAAAATAGTTAACTCGGGAACGTGCAAGTTGCCCTAAAATATGAAAACGTCAAGATGGCTTGGTTTTTGTTTTAAAATAGTGCCGTGGGTGCCCTGGTTGTGGCTCTGCCTACTTCGGGGATATGGGCGTAAAGATAGTTTTTTTAAATATTCGTGAAAGTTCAGGCAAGGGTAACAAGAATAAGGAAAAACTGTGAGGAAATTATGGATAGCAAATTTTGTTTTTTCTTATATCAACTTCTATTAATTATTAATGTAGGGTGCAACAAAGTTTGCCGGGACAGCTAGATTAATTGATAAATTATATCTGAGTGTATTTTTAGCGAAAATAAAACAATTCTATTTTTGCACTGTAAAAAGACGAAAAAGTTTAATTAAGTTAATTTATTTATCTAGTCTCGTTCGGTCATTGCTTCGCGATGTCCGACAATAAACACCCCATTAATTAATTCAGGTGCCATTTGTACAAACAATGAAATATTTTTGCTGGCTACCGCCTCTTCAGAGCATACAAATTAGCCGCAACGCACAAATCGTTATCGTCCATTTGAAAACATACAGACATGGATTGCGAGCGTTATTGATTTTAGAAAAATAATCCTACAGTTAACGAAATCTTTTTTGGCTTACATTTAACATCTTTACATTTTTTAATATTGTGTTCTCAAGTTTTATTTAGGTAACTAGCCGACCCGGTGAACTTCGTATCGCTTGTCAGTAACTACATTTACATATTAAAATTTTCGCATCATTGTGTTATTAATTTATATTTAAGTAACTAGCCGACCCGGTGAACTTTGTATCGCTTGGCAGTAACAGCTATTAATAGCTGGTAGCTACTAACAGTATGAGATAAATTAAAGTGTATTTTTCCTGTTTTCCCATTTTTCGCCTGACAAGAAGAACCTTCTCCGAAGTGTAACTCATGGATTTAGGATGTTGATAAAATTTATCTTCATCATTTCTCATCCATAATGAGATCGTCAAGATAAGTGAAAAAATTATGCACTATTAAGTATTACTCAAAAACGACTCTTCAGATCATGATACAACTAATATGAGACCACTTTGGAATCACCACCTAAAAAAGGATATCTAAAAAACCATCAAAATCAGTCAGCCATTGGTCATGTAATCACGTAACAAACACACAAAAAAATAAAAAAACATACAGTTGAACTGAGAATCTCCTCCTTATTGCGAGTCGGTTAAAATAGATCAATTTACTTACTTACAGTCAATGTTATATATTATTGTAAACGAGTATAATATATTTAATAATAATCGTTACAATATACTAAGAGTTGCAAACTATTCAACCAAACTCTATCTACCTATACTTTTAATAAAACTGTTGAAGATCTTTAAAAAAACATAGGTGATGGCTACTTAAAAGGGGCATCACAACATAATTTTGGATTTTTTATCTATCTGTCTGTATCATGACCGTAATGCTCGTCTAATCTATTAAAAGGACCACGACGAAATTTGGCAAGTAGTTAGTTATGTTCTGAAGAAGGTTATAGGATACTTTTTGTCCCGTTTAATAAAGGGGAGAGCGGTACAAGTCCGCTATTTTATTTTTATTTTAATGTTACTATCTCTTAAACCCAAAGAATAATAATAGAACTTCTAAAACAATAAAACTTTTGATTATATTGAGCAGTTTTACGACGCGTAAAAATCAAACGCTTATATGTATGTTTCCATCATTACTCATGGAGCCATAAAAATAGCACGAAATTATGCACTAGCAAGTGTCTCTTGCATATTGATGGAAGTTGGTGATGATACCATTTGATTACATTCCACGATTCAATCGGTCATTTAATAATTTATTCGCAGGGTACTTGTTACTTCTATTAACCATTTCTATTTGACCAATGTCTAAGGAGTTTTAGCAGAATCCAAAGACTGAGGCAGTTTTTTTTACTAACCACCGACGCAAAACAAGGATTGTTATAAGTTTGACTTGTCTCTCTCTCTGTCTGTGTGTGTGCGTGTGTCTGTTTGTCTGTGGCATTGTGGCTCTGTAGCGGATGGACGGAATTTTGTTCATATTTTTAAATGAGGAAACACTTGTACTGTTTTACGTATCACTTATAATTTATTATTTTATAAAATGTAGCCTCCCGTTTTCGCTTACGACAACATCATTAGGGCTAGAACTTAAACTACTAGTTTCTTAATTTAAAAATATGAATATTTTGAAGTTTTACCAAGCGCCGACGATGGAAAATATCAAATATAAAATGAATTTTGATGTTTTTTTTATTTGCAAGCTAACGTGACTTGAATGGTTATTACTTATTAGCTATATAGTTCATGGAGATCTGTCTAGGCGTTCAAGGTCATCATTTCATTTGTAAGCATCGGAATTGATATCCCACGCACTATGGGTATCTATTCTGAATACATGTGCAACCTAACAGTTAAAAAACCAACGGATTCTAATATAATTCCTATCGCCTCTGTGGTCTAGCGGTCCAGGTGTTTGACTTGACTGTATGAGGCCTCTGGTTCAATTCCTGGGTCGGGTAATACAAAAAAAAAATTGTGCTCGGGATTGGATATATGACCGGTTAGCGATATGCTTGCCTTCTATCACATTGTAAGACTTATGGGAAATACAGAAATCTAGATGGTCGTCAATCATCACGCAAATGCCTGCTCCTGTCGGGAATCGAACCCGAGCCTCGCGGCTAGTCAGTGTAGTTAGGCGTGTACGCTAGCCACTCGACCAACGAGACGGTCAATGAATGAGTCCCCATTTCATTGCATCACGACTGAACGGATGGGCTGATTTTGCTAATTCTTTTCTTGTTGCGTTAGTTGTTGTCAGGAGAAGGTTACTATAAAAATGTGAAAAATTTAGGGAAAATGCAAAAAATCATGCTTTAATCCATACAAATTGTTAGTAGCTCTTAACGTTAAGCGATACGAAGTTCGACGGGTCGGCTAGTATTTAATAAATGCTTGCTGCATTTTAAATAGTTTATTAACATCTTGATAAATAGTCTTTGCTTTGAAAAGAGATCATTAGCGTTATGACAAACGATTGGCGAGTCAGCATAGACAAGGAAATTTATGTCATAACTAAATTGCAGAGATAACCCAAATACGCGGCCTGAAGGCAGTGGCTTTCTTGTAAATGGAATGTCTGTGTACAAATATATATTTACTGTTCAGTTTTTTTGCAGCTTTATCTGAAGTAACTACAAAAGTTAATTCAATAAGGATCATTTTGACTTTCATCAGAAGCGTAGTGTACGTATATTGTATCTGTCGTTTGAAAATTAGTTGACAAAATTTTTTGCTAATCTATATATAAATACCTGATGTCAAAACTTTGGACCCCTTTTTACGAAAATTGCGCGGACGCAGTAGCATAAAATTTGGCACACTTATAGTTTATGTGTAGGAGAAGTGCAGAACGCTATTTTTTTATTAATAATGCTTACAAAGTACATTAAATCAATAAATAGAACATTACCCACACTACCATGCGTTTGATACACACAATCAAATATATTGATGACAATGATAAAAGAACACAGATGGCGCACTAAAAAGTTTGGAAACAAAGTAGTTGGTCTTGTGAAATGAAGATGGCGTTCTTATCAACAAGATATTAAAATTTATTATGGTCGAATTTCGATGTCTAATGACCGGGATTTTCGGCCGTGTAAGTCTATCTTGTACCTACTTGCTTGGATGAGTAAGTATATAGTACATTTTTGGTCTAATATATCTTACATAAAGAGTCATCGCAAATCGAAGAATTAATATCTGCGTAGGTAGATCAGAGGTTTAACCAAAGCAATTTCGACTAAGTATCCGAAGAGACTAGTTTCTACAAGATTTCAATAGGTGACGAACCTATCACCAACCAGAAACTTAGCCAATCCCAGGCAACACTGAATGTTATTGGAAAATTGAAAAAAACACATATTTTTCTTCGTTGTCAGACCCGGGAATCGAACCCAGGACAACATGAAGTCAAATCCAATACCGGACCACTACACCACAGGGGCGATGTTTTTTTTTAAGATGTAAAGCTCAGTGAGATATTGACTTCAAACCCTCCTGTGAAAAGCTAAGGTAAAAAATGAAAATGAAAAGGATTTATTTGTGTAATATGTGTGTTAAAAAGTTGTTACAAAGATATTTAAGAATACAACATATTCTACCACATTGTGGTGTGCAAATATTTAATTAAATTTAAAGAAATTAATTATTTATATACATTTTAACTTTTAAATCACAGCATTTTTTATATATTTAATAGACATTTTATTTATTTATATGTTTAGTAAGTTTCACAATTTATAACAAATAGTTTTAAAGGTAGATTTAAAGGTAGGTAGCTTTAATCCTATCTACCGTACAGTACTACCACCGTTAAGTAGAGGTACACTCAGATAGAAGAACCTTATTAACTTTGCTTCGTATGCTTATACCATATTATACCATTTGGTATATACTTATACCAAAAAATACAGTATCGGAAAAAAACTGACTAGCGGAGAATTCCTTTGCAGTACGAACACCAAAGGTACCTACTGGCAAATATCGTAGAAGGTGTGCGAGGAATATCGACGACATAAGGGCGATAGATCGATCTAATACATTAATTGTTTACCTAGACACATGATAGCTATTTGAGCTATTACTTGATTATTAATTGTCTCGAACACATTTCTAAGAATCGCTACTTTTAGGATGACTAGGGTCGCCTCAGCGGTCTAGCGGTCCTGGTGTTGGAATTGACTTCATTAGGTCCCGGGTTCGATGCCAGGGTCGGGCAACAAAAAGAAAGTGTGTTTTTTCCCATTTTTTAATAAAAAAAAATTGCTCGGGATTAAATGTGTGCCCGGCTGGCGATAGGCTTGCCACTTATGATACTATGGGACTTAGTCCGGCTAGTCGTGGGTGACGTGGTTGTGCCTCTGCTTACCTCTTTGGGGATATGGGCGTGAAAATACTAACTAGGATGTTTTGTGTGGTATTGTTATGTAAAATTTGTAACATAATATTGTTTTTTTATGCTAAAAACTTTCCCACTTCTTTAGTTTTCCGTCACCTACAGTCCTCAAAGATAGTGATTGACAATTGCCGTCCTGAGGCTGGAATATTAGACCTCTTGAGTGAGAAAGTTTACGGGCTAAATTTTGGCCTTATAATATATTAACGGTTTTAATTAAAAATACAAAATTTTTTGTCTGATTTTTTTATGCTTCGACTGGGATAAGTACTACCTACCTACTCTTGGCTAACCTACTAACAACTACATATTTGGCTACCTAGGATATCGAAATATGGAAGGATCAGTTAAAAACGATGTTCCTGTTATTTCCATAATCGGTTTAATAAAAGAGGATCTCAACCAATATCTAAAGAGGACGCTTTACTTTAGGCTCTGACTAGATTTTCAGCAGTTTTAAGGATAGAAAACGTTGCGCAATGCTACCATATTCTGTCGCTCTTATTGTTTGTCTGTTACCGATATTGTTTCACGATCAACTAACTTTTAAGTTTACGGCTTTTAACAAAAATTTTATACCCGTTATTTATACCTAATTAGGGATAGATTTTCGAAATACTTCACTGGTTTGGAAATACTGCGCTGGTTCATAATAATAATTATATAATAGATATGCCAACTTTCATCAATTTGCTTGATAGTCAGTATTATTACTTAAAATAATATTAAAAGTGATGTTTGGTGAGATCGAGAGAAAGATCGACTTTTTGATCATTATTAAGTTTCAAATATATAATACGAGTATATTGCATAAATTTATTAAATGTGAATGACTTTGTGTATTATTTTACTAACCAAATTAATATAAAACGAGGAGGTTCTCAATTCGGACGGTATGTTTTTTTTATGTATGTACACCGATTTCTACGTGATTTCTGAACCGATTTACGTAATTCTTTTTTATTTGATGCGGAATAGTTTCGAATTGGTTTCATAAAAATTTGATTTAGATAGGTCTGTTAATTTTCATTCTACGAGCATTTTTCATTTAAAGTACCATTAGTAAGTGAATACATTATTATTTTTAGTTTCCGTCAAATCGCACTTGATGAGCTTAAGTAAGGATGCCACCACCCTGACATGACTGACTATGACGTATTACGTCTATTTTGACCATTGACCTCTATAGGTATTCCTATTTCTATGATTTTGACTCATATTTGGCAGATTTCACGAAATTTGATGAAAATTAATTGAGTTTGACTACTGGCAGATGCTAACGCTAATGCCAAGAATAAAAAAAAGAACGTGTAAATGTAAAGCCAGTAAAGTTGATAATTAGTAAACATTTCGCACCTCAGATGAGTATCGACGGTAATGGCATTACTATTGTTATTCAATTGGTGTTCCGCGCATCATTGTGTTATGCTAAATTTATTTCCTCGTGTCCATTGACGAACAAACCGACACTTGTAATAAATTTAATGGTTGTTTGTGCGAATACACATATATTATTTAACCAAGTTGCAAATAAGGTCGTGGTTTTACTTCAACTTTGTTTTATGTATTTCTATAACAAGTGCAGTGCAAGTGCACAGGGCAAGTGCTAAAAATAAAAATAAGTTGTTTTACGTATTTTTTAAATAAAGAAAAAAAAATAACCTCTGACAGGATTTGAATCCGTACTTTTCGTGAATCATTAACGTTTTTTACATTTGAGCTACTGCAGATTTAAATCACCTAATTTAAACTGTACAATTTAATTTAATCTTAAATGTTGTGAAAGTAATAACATATTTTTTGTGTATTTCGCGGATGTTTATTTCGTTTGTAAGCTCATGCTTTCCCGTTAGTACAATTAATTTTTGAGTTGTACTTAATTAATAATTCTTAATTGTATTGATGGATAAACGGATGGTGGTAAGACGAACTGCCCATAGACTTGAAAAGCCTGTTTTTTAATCTCAGAGTAAATTGACTATATCTAGAAGTAAATGAAATTGACAGACTAAGGGTCACCTCGTACGTGAGTTAAGTTTTTAATTCTGTGTTAGCTTTTAACTAGGGTAACATTGCTTTATATATGACAGTTTAACTCATTGTTAAAGTTAAACCAGAAACGTGCTAGTGGCTCTTATAGGTCAAGTTTACAAATAACAACACAACCTTTTTTGTGTAGTGTTATTTTTTTATGTAGGTATGTTAATTGGTTTTTATTCGGTATTGCCGAAACGATTTCAAGGAATTTGTTTTTAAACTGTTCGTGTCCGCGTATAATTTAATAAAAAAATGTAAAATAAAAGTAGTCTAAGTTATTACTTATTACATCAGCTACCCAACAGTGTAAGCTCCGTCAAAATCGGTTTAGCCGTTTCAGAGATGAGCCAGAACAATCAGACAAACCGAGGGACAGACAAAAATTGTAAAATTGTTATTTCGGTATATATCAACATCATCATTATCAGCCTCCCCCAATGAGCGCCACAAGTCACGGTTACCAGCCACTTGTATCCAACGACTCCCCGGGACTTTGACCAGATCATTAGTCCACCGGGTGGGAGGTCGTCCAACACTACGTCCTCCGGTGCGGGACCGCCACTCGAGAACTTTTCTGCCCCAACGTTTGTCGGTTTTGCGAGCAATGTGGCCTGCCCGTAGCAATGGGCAGCTTGCTGACTTTCTGGACTATGTCGGTAACTCTCGTTCTCTTGCGGATCACCGAATTACGGACAATATCACGCAGAGAAACACCGAGCATAGCTCTCTCCATAGCACGCTGATACCCTTTAATGGGTACTGTTTTACCAAACGCACTGTATTTCGATAATCTCGCTGAGATGATGTCTTTGTTTAGGTACACGCGGAATACCTACTCGAAATTATTAAACACGTGTTATAAAATATAATATAACTAGCTGCCCGCCCTCGCTACGCTTCGGTTATTCAAGAATAAATATTCTACTAATATTATAAATGCGAAAATTTGACGCGCATGTCTTTGCTACGTTTCAACGATATTTAATTTTGCGCCTGGAGATTTTAACTTTTTGATAACTCATTAGTTGTTAATTTTTTTCTGATAGTGTAAAAGGCAATTTTGATCTAAATTACACGCATAACGTATGTAACAGATTTATTTAATTAAGGGTTAATACTGTATGTGTGCACGACGACCAAAAACAATGACCATAGACACATAGGCGAGAGTGACCCAATCCGAAGGATGGCACGCGTTGATACTTAAGCGATAATGCAAGTTTGGTAAAATGATAATGTTTTAAGGATTTTGATTTGAGTATATGTATAACGTTTATTTGTACATGATTGTGGTCTTATATACTTTCTGATAGTTTACATAGTTGATTTAACTTGAAATATGATGTTTTAGAATAGGATTTGTATTGATTTATAATGTTTTTATGCATGTTATTTTACAATGATGATTTATGGAAAATTTATGTCTAAAATAGGTTCTATTATCTAGATTTGTGTATCAAATGATAGAATATGTTAAATTTTACTATATTAACGTAATTCAAAGCATATAAGTGTTGTAAATAGCCGAAAAATCGGCCAAGTTTGGGTACGATAATAAAATGTTGAATTTCTCGTGTTTCACCCGATCTGAATAAAATTAGAATATGTTGTTAGGGGTGAGTAAACAGATGTGCTGTGCATGCGACCGCGCCCGTAAGACTAATAAATTCGAGAGCGCCGCGCCCGCTCGTTTTATACTAGGACGGCGGGGGGCAGGGTAGTATAAAATACGGAAATCGCGGAATTTCGCCGCCACATGAAAACCGAGCGCCGCCGCGTGCACTACTATGTATGTAAGAATAGGTCTAGGTAAGACAAAGGGTTTGTACTATATTGCAATTTGATAATGTATGTTTTGTTAAAGAAATTTAATAAAGTATGGTCCCGGGGGTGAGGTAAAGAATATTCTTGAATCCCGTTCCCGAATTCATATAAATACGGATGCCGGGAACCAGGTCAGTATTCGCGTCGGACCTCCAGGAAAAACACTGGGACTCTGAAGAAATAGGAAGAAACTCCCAGTACAAGAAAAGGAACATTCTGCGCCTCACTCTCGCCCTGTGAACGTGTAACTGTGCGTTTTATTTATTCCCCAAAAAATCTCTCCAGAAAGTTGGCCACCAGGTTCGTCACCCTTGGTAATCTATGGGCCTCAGTATGGTTAAAAATATGTTCTAAAGTAACGCTTCATTTTACTGTTTTAAGTAAACGCAAAAAACGATTATTGTGGGTTATTCTTTAAAGATAGATATACACCACCACTTACTTTTTTTGAGATCTATCGAAGAGGAAAAATCCCACCATACATTGTTTTGTTAAAACTCAAAAAGTTTTGGCAGCGTTTTCGAGGAAAGCTCCCGATCGGCTATATATACGAATGGACATGCAATATACATTATTTTTATAAATATTTAGTTAATAAATTGTAATAAATTTAATAAATTTTAAGGCATATTTGATATTTTTGATATTTTCCATCGTCGGCACTTGGTAAAACTTCCAAATATTCATATTTTTAAAGAAAGAAACACTTGTACTGTTTTACTTATCACTTATAATGTATTACTTTGTAATTAATAGCCTACAGGTTTCGCTAATACAGCATCATCTGGGCTAAAACTTAAACTACGTACGTAGTTCACTTTTATTCACTTTTATTTAAGGTGGAAAGATATCTGGGTAAGTACCTATGTCGAAATTCACAATGCAGTTTCAAAAGTTGTATAATAAAAAACAATCAACATGTATTAAATTTTCAATGTCTAATGCAATGTAGGTTGATACCAATGTTCAACTTTATGGGAACAAGTTGAACTTAATACATTCCACTACGCTTTTAGGTAACACTAGAGAAAAGAAGTCACAATGGTGCCCGCGCATCAAAAACTTTCAATTAGACTGAGATCAGCAGCAGCAGCAGTGAATTTGCTGTTAGTAAAAATGATACAATTATCTACATTAATTATGTTCACAGCATCATATCGTATGGATTTTTTCTCAGGGGTAGTTAGTTATGCCGAAGTGAATACCATTTTGTTCTACAAAAGAGAGCAATTTATAAGTTTGGCTCCAGAGTGCCCCCTCAAAAAAAACTTAAAGACGTTAAAACTAACTATGTATAACGTATGCACATATTATTTAATATGATATGTTCATAAGAACATAACTTCGTTAAAAATATGATAAACACTCTGTAAATATAAGCAACAAAAACAATCTTGCTGTGCATGTGTATTTTCACAATAATTATTAGATACAAAAACAAAGTACAAACAAACAAATATTTTTGACCGTTTCGTTGGGCGGGTGGCTAGCGAACACGCCTAACTACGTCGACCAACGGCGAGGCTCGGGTGCGATTCCCGACGGGGCCAGGCATTTGTGTGATGAACATTTAGATCTGCATTTTTCGGGTCGGGGTATTTATTAAATTTATTCTGGTATCTCTTTAAGTATTTATTTGTATTAGTATCGATGACTAACACCCATAACACAAGCATATAATTTGCTTACTTTGGGGTTAGATTCAATTTGTGTAACTTGTCCAGAGATATTTATTTATTAATTATTAAAACAGCAATATTTATTTTAAAAAAATCTAAATCCAATGTTTGGTTTTGGTAAACTTTTAAATTGGCACAGTCCACACTTTAATGAATTAGGTTAATGACATAGACATTAGGATATTTCTTCACGCCATTCAAGCTAGTAATTGCATGTAAAATAATATCATTACAGTATCATAACAATAGAATATTTACTTCATCTACTCCATTTCACACAATAAGAAACTAGCTGTTACCCGCGGCTCTGCTCGCGTGATAGTTAATATATTTACTGATTAACTTAAAACACTATTTTAATGAAAGACTTTTTCGTACCACATTTCTAAGGACTTTTAAACAAAAGTTCCACCCCTTATTTTAACCCCTTAGGGGTAGAATTTCCAAAAACGCTTAAAATCGTATCCACTCATTTGTAATAAGTATCCCAAGAACAAAGTTTCATGTTTCTAAATTAAAAAATGACTGTCTTCCATTCAAATTTTCAACTCCTATTTCACCTCCTTAGAGATATAATTTTCAAATTCCGTCCTTAGTGGGTGTCTTCTCAATAAAACGGCCCTACTAACCAAATTTCATAACTGTGTGTGTCAGTCTGGACATGTTATTTTATTAGTACTAGTGGTCGCCTATTAGTCGAAATTCGACCATAATAAATTTTAATATCTTGTTGATAAGAACGCCATCTTCATTTCTCAAGATCAATTACTTTGTTTCCAAAACTTTTTGGTGTGCCATCTTTGATCTTTTTATCGTTATCATCAATAAGTTTGTTTGTGTGTGTCAAATGCATGGTAACATGGGTAATGTTTTATTTATTGATTTAATGTACGTTATATGCATTATTATTGAAAAATATTAGCGTTCTGCAATTCTCCTATACATAAACTATGAGTGTGCCAAATTTAATGCTCCTCCGTTTGCGCAATTTTCGTAAAAAGGGATCCAAATTTTGGAATCACCTATTAATATATATTTATAGATAACGAAACTCCGTAAATCAAGTTTTTTAACGGGTGTGCATGGTAAAAACGAAAACGGATATTTACACGTCGCCTAAGAACAATTATATTAACTGTGTAGGGATAGGTAGGGATACGTTTACCAGTTAACCTAACGGCTAGCCAGTAACCTATGCACCTAAACAAGCACTATTCGCACGGTGGTATGGCAGACTAGGAAGTAGTAGCAGTAGTGGTAGTGGTCAAGTACAGTGTACCCCAATTTACTCGACCCCGTGTAGAGCGAATTCGCCAAAACGCGGTTTTTTAATTGATATTTTGTCAGTTTGGCACATCGCTACACTTTGGATATTATTTATCTACCTTCAAACTATAAACATTATTACATTGAGTACATAGTGATTCTAATGACATAAGAACTAGCGGTTTGACTGAGATTTCCTGAGTGAGATGTTAAACATTTCCACATAAAAATAGTTTAATTCTGAATGTGGTACTTTACTATAAGATCCCTAATAAAAACCAAATTCGCTTTACGCGATTTTCTGAGGAACGCATCTCTTGCCCAAAGCGGGGTAATACTGTACCACCGCATGAACTTTATATGCCACCAAAACGTAATGATTAACAGAATGTAACCTTTTTTTTTTCAATTTCGAAGTTGAAGTAAAGTCTGTATACATTTCCAGCAAAGAGCATTAATTTCCCAACTGTAAAGTGACAGTGCAACACTAACATCTTCGGTGTTTATAAGCAGACATTATGTCTTACTATTGTCTATTAGGTAGGCTGCAAATTAGTATTAATTAATATTTTGATTTCACAAAAACGTCTGCTGTTTACCTTTTGTACATAATTGTGCTTTAACTTTTAATAAATAAATAAATCCTGATACCATAATTGGTTTTTAGTTACGTATCTTTAATATCATACCTATCATATAAGATGCAATAAATTATTTTGACTTGATTCGATGTAATAACACTACAATCAAAAATGTTGAATAACCCCTGATAAAAGCTACATAAAAATATGTAGCTAAAAACCGTCTCAATAACGTCAGCTATGAAACAAAAAGTCTCAGTTTTGATGCCACAGACAGACAAAAAAACACGTCAAACTTATAACTCTCATATTTTTCTGTCGGGGTTTAAAAATAATAATAAATAATGTTTACCTGACCAAAGCCATTAGAAAATGCTAAAACACTTTGTAATACGACCTAAAAACGAGGAGACTTCAAACTCTAAGTAGGTCTAATCAGTACATACCTACCTAATGGTTGAAATAACTAGGTACCATAATAGAAAATCATATTTAAATTTTTGTTACTCGAATCACGATACCTTATGAGTATTTTGTTCTTGTTTTATTATTTTATTTTTATGATAATGGAAGGCAAACAAGCAGGCAGATTTTCTGATGGTAAAAAATTCACACCGCCTAGAGACACCAAGGCGTAATGGTGCTTTGCCAACCTGAGGCGGGAATGTTAGACTTCGAGCAAAAACAAGTTTAACAGCTACCTTATCCTCTGAACCGGAACACGTCAACGGTAAGCACTGAAGTCATGACAACAGGAATAAGTAAGGCATTGATACCTAACCGGGCAAGTCGCTGTGAAACTCTACCACCTAGTCACATGTCACTGTGTTAGTGATGATAAGCCTATGCTCCTACGATCTGCCTCGCAGTAAGGCAGATGGTCTATTATGCAAAGGAGTCCGGACCAACATGGGGCGCGGAGTATAAGTGTTCCAAAAAATATAGCTCACACGGCTAAACTGCTAAACCGGTTTTGCTGAAATTTTATATGCATATATAGCTAAAGATCGGAGTGCAAACCAAGGCTACTTTTTCAAAAATCAACCCCTAGATCACTGCACTGGGGGCCGGGGGGTGAAAGTTGTTTCAAAATCATAAATATTCCAAGACCAAGTCGCGGGTAAGCACCTAGTGTGTTTATAAATCGCCTATACAGAACCTAGCGTGGTGGAACATGTATGTCTAAGTACAGTAGTACTATAACTTATTTTGTGATGTAAGGCTTGTGCATTGCCAACCAGAAGCTGGGTTGTAAACCCTTGCTGGATCTTCTCATCGAGCTTTGATCTAATCAGGTTGTAGATTTTTTAATATAGACGCGTAACAAAAACCGCTTGTATCGCCTATAGTATTTTTTGAAATGAAAACTTCTTTAGCGGCGTTGCACACTTTTTGGAATGGGTAAAAACTTCTAAACTCGCATCAGGACACGTGACCTGATCGAAAATTCGTAAGACGGCGCAGGGCGCTTGCGTGAATGTTCGTGTTGTCATGTTTGTGTACAATAACGCAATAAATGCATATTGTATTCTACCACATAAAATACAGTACTTTTATACTGATAATTAAAGCAATTCATGCAAAATTATTATCTAGTCATTCCAAAATATCAAAAATGCACAATGTTAATATTCAAGTTTTCACTTTTGCCGGCACTCCCGTCGTTTTTTTTCTCTATTTCTTGCCTATACCATAAACTCTAAACCAATGCCATAATATTGTTCTGGGAATTAAATAATAAACTGGTAAGGCTTTAATTAAAATATAATTAATAAACATTTCTAATAAAACTGGTTCCACAGACGCTAATGTTTTCACTTTGTATCCTTTACATACGCTAGGTCGAGAGAAAGTTCTTTCAAACCAAAATCAAAAAAAAAATATGCAAACATAAAACACTGACATATAATTGTATTCGTGAACTGTTTAATAAAACAATACGTGTTGTGGCGTCGGGATGTAACGACCCCAACACAAGTAAGACCAGATGATCAGGTAGAGTTCTACAAGTTTTTACGCTTTGCAGTTTTCACAGTGGTGGTCAGCTTTTGTCAGTCTTCGGGAAAATAATTGTTTGTCCACTTTTTAAAAAACACGGTTTAAAGTACTCCAAGCTTCAACCTGGTACTATGGTACGGTCTTGATTACTATGTGATTACAGACTATAATATTAACTTGATTGTACACCTATGTACCTTAATCCATTTTTATAATAAGGCGGATAGTGTTACATTGTTGTTATTTAACTTTCTGCATTTAAAAAATATTAAAAAAATATTCGCTCTGTGGTAGATGTTTTCGATTAGCATTGGAGAGTTAAGAGTCATCGCAATTTCCTATTTTTTATATTATGATATTGGACGGCAAACAAGCAAACGAATTTCCTGATGATAAGAAATTCACGCCGCCTAGAGACACCTAAGGTGGTAATAGTGCGTTGCCAACCTGAGGTCGGGATGTTAGGCCTCGAGCAAAGGTAAGTTCACCGGCTACCTTACCCTCCAAACCGGAACACGTCACGACGTTATGGCGGCAGGAACAGGTAAGGCGGTGGTTCCAATCCGGGTAAGTCGCTGCGAAACTACCACTTAGTCAGATGTCACGGTGCTAATGACGCCTATGCTCGCCTTTTACGAGCTGCCTGGCGGGAAGGCAGATGGTCTATTCTGCAGAGGAGCCCGAGTCGTCAACATCGATGCCTTTAGCCTTAGCTGGCTTTTAAATAACAAACGCGAGAAGTGTCAAAATAATCATTATTCAATCATGATCGACTTTTCATGGAAATTGCCAAAACGAATCGAAAGTTTTGTGTTAGACAATAACAAAGATCTGCTTACGTAGACCAGGTTAGGTTGCTTAATGTAGCGACACTAATCTTTCGTTAAATCAATTATTTAATTATTAACTCTTTATTGTACACATCATCATCATTATCATCAGCCGGAGGATTTCCAATGCTGGACATAAGCCTCCCCCAAAGAGCGACACAAGTCACGGTCACCAGCCGCTTGCATCCAGCGGCTTTCCCGACTTTGACCAGATAATCAGACATTACACAACAGATATTACGAAATATACTTAAAAGTAAATACAACAAAGTACAAGGCAAGCTTATCTCTAATAAAAGAAATTTCTTCCAGCCAAACCGTACACAAAATTAACAATAAATAAAAAAAAAAACTGGTGTACAGACAAAAAAACTGATACCAAATATATTACTTTTCGTAAATCTAAAGTTTTTCACCGTGTTGATCCGGATCCCCAGTGTAGACTAGAGCATCTGCCTCCCTATCAGGCAGCTCAGCGTAGTTAATTATAAACAAAAAAATACAGTAGCTTGGCAGGGTAGAGATCCACCTCATTTTAGGTAATTATCTACTCTTGGTGCCATAATGAAAGTTTCTTGGCCCCATCAGGTAAGGTAGCTAGTACAACTGCACAATAGGGCGTTAGGCCTATACGGCACACGGCTCACCTGGTGGTAAAATACATCTATTGACACCATATATGTTACAGATGAGTCGTGGTTCTTTAGCCGGTATGTTAAGCGTATTAGGTAAGTTTACCGGCTACCCTAACTCAGAACCGCATCTTAACTGCGTCTTGTAACTAGGTTAGGCAGAGGGTATTTACACGCGCCAGCTGCTGCACAGCACTCTTCCACCAGTGGTCTTATTAGTAACGACCCATTTTACCTATGCTCGATTCTTAAACTGCCAGGCAGAGGCCGATAGTTTATTCTACTCAGGAGATTCGGATGATTTTAACCTACTTAGTGTTCTTTCAGGGTTATCCATACTAATATTATAAATGCGAAAGTCTGTCTATCTGTTATACTTTCATAGCTAAGCCGCTGAAACGACTGATGAAATTTGATATGATATATTCAAAGACCCTTGCTCAAATAGGCTCATTTTTTTAAAAATACAATTGTTTAATATAATTTCCGATAGTTAGTGGAAAATCCGTAACTATACTTATGCTGACGAAGTCGCGGACAAACATCTAGTATTGTAAAAACTAGATTTCCAGTCGGAATAAAATAATCTTTTGCATTGAATTGTCCAATTGTTTAGAAAGTTTACAGGTTACTTGACATCTCACTACGATCTTTACGTGTGGTGTTAGCGCGATAAAACGACGGGGAACAACAAATTAGAAATAATTAACAGAAACCGTTAATAAGTGTACGAGCACATTCAGCGCGGTTAAGGGGTCAACGAAAACAAAGGAGGTCAGGTTTTACATGGCGCTTGCCAAATATGATCAGCAGTTTGGGGCTTAGAAAATACATAGGTAGAGTGCACACTGTCTGTGCTGTATTCCAAGGATATAATTACGACTTGTAAGTAATAAATATAAAGGAAAAGCTTTTGAACATCAAAAAAGTTGAAAATAGAAATTAACCAACATATTATTACTCGCTTGCTAGCTATTTAATATTTTTTCATAAAACAAAGCTTAAGTCAGTTATGTCTGAATGATATAGCTTTCTAATGATAACTGATATTACTTAATCCAGTTAATCTGTATCATTATAATACCTGCGATAACAGCAAGTATTCATTATAAGCAAAGATGTTGAAGATCATATTTATTTATTTATTAAATATTTGCAAAAAACATTTTGCTACCAAAACATGTATGACTTTATATGTTAAATTCACACCAACCACCACAAAGCAAAAAAAGAAAATGTTACATAGTTATTTAAATAACTAACTTATTTTTTTATTTTAATCCATGTATGATTTGGAATTTAAACTGTAATATAACATAATATGTGATCTTTATGCAAAACAATGAACAAATACAGTACATATTGTAATAACCAAATAATATTTAATGGGTTGTGGGCAAACTAAATACACACATATGTTAAGAATTTGTCAATACTTTTACATACGAATTGCTAAGATCCTTGATTTTATTTCAAACGAGGTGTCTCGGCGAACTTCGTTCTACCCGTTCAGTTTGTAAGAGAAAAAATAAAGTAATGATTTTCCCATTTTCCCTGCAATGCTTCCGGTTTTTCTCTTCATAAGAACCTTCTTCTGACGATAAGTAACACAACAAAAAATTAACCAAACCGGTTCAATCATTATGCAGTTACCAACATATTTAGCAATTCATTTTTATATTATAGAATTAACGAAACAAAACAAGATGTGTTTGTGAGACTATCACAATTAGTGGATGGAGCTACGACTATGTCATGTACACTCCAAAATCATATACTCTAAGGACTTCAGCCTGTGTACTTATGTGTTCATCAAAATTTTTATACATAGATTATAAAAAATCAAAAAGAAAGTTGGAATGCCAACATGTTTGACTAAGTATTCTAAACAGATAGTAGGTGAGTATGTTTTTTTCAAATAGTGACCCCAATCATAATTCTTGTGATTTAATTGGCAATCACAGCAAATTTACACTGAATCTCTGCATACTATATTTAGTTTTAAGATACTTATTTATCTGCTTGTAAGTTTTAAAACAATGACACACAATTATGAATTAATGTTTATATGACATTAAGGCATGTAAACATTATATAAAATATTGTATTTTATAACCATTAACTTTATTACCTTCATTAATGTCTGCTTTGTAGTATTGAGCCTATAAGAATAGTTTATTTTTATGGTAAACATAAATAAAAGTTAAGAAAAGTGACTTTTCTTACTAATAAAAATTAAGAAGAGTTTTGCAATTTTTCAAAGAAAATTTGTTTTTTTTTTTGAAAAATTCCATTTAAATTACCTACCTACTTTACAATGAGCCCTATGTGGGTAAATATATTATGTAAATTAGTTCCCAGAAAGAGGTCTTGTATCTGGTATTGCCAGTTTTGAACAAAATACTTAAAGTATTTAACAATATTGGGTAGATTTTCTATGCAACACTCTGTTTTCCAGGTCCTGCCAGTACTATACAATCACAACAAAGTATAAAACAAAGTCCCTTCCTCTGTCCCTATGTCACTTTGTATGACTAAATGTTTAAAACTATGCAACGGATTTTGATGCGGTTTTTTTAATAGATAAAGAGATTGAAGAGGTATTATATATGTATATTTCATAACTGTGCAAAGCTGGGGCGGACCGCTAGTTTAAGTATAAAACTGTGTGTAATACTAATTATAAAGCATGTCTCATAGTTAATAACATCAAACAGCGAATTCATACAGTTATCAGTGATAACTGATAAGAAACTTTATTCAGGTCAATATCTAAAGATAATAAGCATCTAGCCTTTATCTAATGTTAACACTTACTTTGCGTGTTCCTACAGAATTGTTAAGTATATGACTTTTAACAGAAAAATAAAGTAATTACTAAATATACATAGGTTTAACAAACCTGGGACCTATTATTTATTGGGCGCTCAGATAAGCAGAGTGCAAGTTATAATAAGTTAGAGAGATAGGTATTTGAATTAACAAAATCGAAGGTACTTATGCTTAAAAATAACTGTGTTGTATTGTTCCATTTTAAAGGGACCATAAGGTTCATAAATTTACAAAAAGATACCCTTATGGGTAGAGCTTTACCCTTATGGGTTTATATCTGTAGACAATAGTTTTTTAATTTACCATTATATTTAAAAAAAAAACTAACATCTAGAAGATAAGACAATTATCAAAACAATATGTTAAGGACTATCAACCAATAATATGTTATTACTTTCACTACTAAAATACACTGGTGGTTGAGTGCTGTGCAGCAAGGTGCCCAAGTAGGGATCCACTGCCTTACATTTTCCTGCTATCATAATTACAGTTTCATGTTGTGGTCTGATAGGAATGGTAGCCTATAGGCTTGTATTATAGGTCTTACGCCGGGCCACAGGACAGAGATGCCACTATAACAGCTATGGTGGCTATAGGCTACAGTTCTCTGATACTATCAGGAGAGTTTTGTGCTTGTTATCTGTCTAATGGCATAAAAAAAGAGTTAAAAGAAAGTTTTTAGAGAAAAAATTAAAATAAGCCAGAGCACATAATATTGTGGGTCAAACAAATAATGTAGTTATGCCTCATTAAACTTTTATCACACAAATAGGTAAACAAGATTTACAAATTCTATTGCAATAATAGTAGAACATTTCTAAGATAAAAGAAATTAATATGGGTGTTGGACCTTTATTATCAACAGCAGTTTAAGTTGACACTATGAAGTTATCGTGAAGAATTATTGTCATCCCACTTGTCCCAGTGAACAATGGTGGAGATTCTGCTGTTCACAAGCTGAACTTACTTTAGATGCTTCTATCTTTTTCAAATAAAACAAAAACAAAAGTGATGGAACATTTTAGACATGTCAGATTAGTCCAGACATGTGAAATTGTGATGTTTCTGTTGTGTACAGTCTTATCTGACAGCACTAAAAGTGTTTTGTCTCTTTCTATTACTTTCCTTAGAAGAAGATAGCGATAACTTAAAATTAGTTTAGTGGGTGTGCAACAAAATTGCCACCAATGTCAATACAATTAGCATTCCCACAATTATCCATCAATATTACAACTCAAATGGGCCAAAACATGTAGTCATGTAATAAGCAAACACAGTGCACATTGTAAGTTATGTAGAATTTTTTTTATACTAAGTGGTAGAGGTTTGGTGTCTCTAGGAGGCGTGAATATCTTACCATCAGGAAATTCGTCTGCTTGTTTGCCTTCCAATATCATAAAAAAAAATTAAGAAGTTTAGCCCTATTGGCATTCTTTCTTCACTACATAGTATAAAACAAAGTCGCTTCCCTTGTACCTATGTCCCTTTGTATGTTTAAATCTTTAAAACTATGCTAAACGGATTTTTTTAATAGATAAAGTTTTTGAACAGGAAGGGTCAAAAAGGCCACTAGTAATTTAATAACATATGAGTATGGTAAGAAGATTTTCTCTTGACCCCTAGCTTTTAATTAATGAACATAACTTCCACAGCTTAATACAACATCTTGTCTGTATGAGAGTTCCCTAAAGACTGTAAATATCACCTCAAACCTTGAAGTACTTAAGTCTATCAGCTAGTTTCCTGACTGACTGAGATTTGCTGATTACCAGATTATCAACAGAATATCAGGTTTCTCAAAGCATTTTTGTTTGATGGACAAGCTGCCAATGTTTGGTTGGGTTAATTTGTAAAATTGATTGATAAATAACTTGTTAATGCATTTTCATTTTTAAAGAAATATTTCACTCATTTTAACAAGGGACCAAATGAATTTTAACTTTTTTGTAACTTATTTTAAAAGATAAGTAAGTACTTTTACTTTATTATATTCCATAATTTTTGTAACAAAATAACCAGAGTAATTTAAAAAAAAATATTTCATGCTTTTTAAAATGGGAACAAATGGATTTCAATTAATTTGTAACTTATTTCATGTCATACACCTAGACACTTTTTTTATTTTCTTTTATTTCATAAAGTTTGTAGCAAAATAACCGAGCAGTAAAAAATTAAAAAAAAAGTAAAAATATTGTGTAGCATGACAAATAGAAAAAATAAAGAGGAAAGGTTTGTTGTGTACATGAAATCTCTCATGTTCGTTTTAATAACAATTTCTTACAGAGTAATTCTAATTTCATTCTCTGAGATCTACTCTGACAATTATTGTCATTATAAGCTGGTGTTAGCATTTCTACACGTTTTGAAAAGAGACACAGCTTTGTCATAGACAGGGAAAAACCACATTGGCTGACATAAAATGATGTATGATTGTAGACCTCCAAATAAATAATAACAACTGGTTCAATAATTTTCTTTAAACAAACCTTTTTAGAAATCCGAGCAATGTTAAACAGTTGATAATTTTAGACAAAATGTTACGTGATTCCTGATTAGATTGGCCTTTCAGAAAGTTGTGGCCTATTTATTAATAAGACGGCTAAGCTAACAAGAAGTCATGCAACGAGATTCTGACAACATCAGGGAAGTAAATCTGAGAAATTCAACACTGCTTAAATAAAAGCATTTATTTTTATCTCTTTTACATATTTCTTAAATTTGATGTAGTATTTTTTTCAATAAAAACACACATTAAACTTGTAATTAGATGTTGGTTGGCACAAATTGTCATGAGTCTGAAGTTGGTCAAAATTCTTAATTGTAAATATTCAAAATAAATCATCTAGATTCCCAAAATAGTAATAACCCTGTTTAAAAAAAGGGTATTTTAAATTTAAAAAAAGGAAACTTGAATGAAATGAACCAAATACGTGTTTGAAATTTTCATTTTGACTTACCATTCAAAATCCTTTTCGTCCATGACATTCTGATAACCCAAATTATCTTATGAATATTTTGGAAATATATATCAAGGCTTCATGATTATGTTATTATCTACTGGTGTCTACTTATTTTAATAATTAAAAAAAAATAACATTGATCACATTTAAATATTTAAAAACAGTAAAGTATCATATTTTGGTTTTTGTAAATTAATGTAATTATTTGTTATTTAACAAAAATTCAAAAATAATAAAGTGGTTGCTGTTTTGTAACTAAAAATTAAGCAGATGCTTTTGACTTTCAAAATGTAAGTCGTTTGAATGATATGACTGGTTAACTTTGTTCTAAAAAGGCTTTTAAGTATAAATTTTGAATGACAAATCAAAATGAAAATATAGGGCTTCCTTTTCTTTTAATTATGCTATTTCTCAAATCTTTGTGACATGTTTAACACTTTAACTTTCAAATTTTTCTTACTTTAGATTTAAAAATAACTATCTAGAATAAAGACTAGTTTAATATGTTTTAGTTTTAACCTTAATTCAGTAAAGTTTTATTGTAATAAAATTTTTAAGCAATATATCACCTCTTGCTTTTAAAATTAAATGTAATAAAAATAACTCACCTTTAATTAGAGGTTCCGAGACTACATTGACATCTTCTTGTGGAATCATATCCATCAGTCGTGCTATTTCTGTTGCTAACATATTATCTACAACTTCAAGTAGCTTCGGTTTCAATGGATGGAACTTGGTGAAATCATGGTTAGCTAAGGTTTCTTGCATTTTCTTTATATCGGGAAAGTCTCCAGGTGATATTTGTTGTTCTCTTTGTATTCTATCATAAACCTGGCCAAGATTTTTTATTAATTCCTTCTTTTTACCATCTTTACCAAACATAGATGGCATTTCTTTCCTCAACTCGCTGACAATGTATGCATGTACTTTAGCCAAACGTGCCCGTTTAATTAGATCATTTAATTTACGTAAAGCAGCATTTCTGGGTAAAGATTGCATGTCTCTAAAAAGATCCTGCTCCTCATCTTCAAAAAGCCGCCTGTTTACATCATATCTAAGAGGTTGGTCCCAGAATGAGCCAATGTACACTCTGGCCACTTCCGGTGTTTGTAAAACTTTACCTAACGACCACATCAAAGCACCATAAACACGCATTAGCTGCTGATGATCAATCATATCCGCTTTATTTAGAACAATACGTATTTTATCATCGTGACCTCTCAACGCCTCGATACTTCTTCTGAACTCGTCAGAGATATCTAATTTGTGGGCGTCAAACAGAAGTATGATGCGATCGACGCGTTCCGCAAACCATTCTAAAACGCCTGTGAAATCGTAACCTCTGTCTACGCGCTGCTTCTCTCCAGATAGAATACCAGGTGTGTCGACTATTGAAATACCACGTAACACCGGTGAATTCACTGTTGAACATTGAAATCTGTTGAGAAAGGCGTTTCCGAATTTACTAAGCGGCCGAAATTGTTTCTTGGGATCAACGACTAGCGCATTGCCTGGTATCATTCCTTCTTTCTCATCAAACATAACTGCTATAAATCTGTCTGTTGTCGGTTCGGGGCCGATTCGAATACCTGGGAAATCTCTTTCTAAAAGATACTTAATAAAGGTCGTTTTTCCGGTCGAATATTGACCAACGAGGAGTATCATCGGCTTCGCATCGAAGTCAGGATCTTCCAGTTGTGGAGAATGGAAGTCGTGGAACTGATAGTGTAATTCGAGCGGCAAAAGTTTCGTTTTGTAAATTCTTTTGAGACCCTCCACGACATTTTCGATACTTTCCGTTTTTTCACCCTCCTTTTTAAGCCAGCTAAACATTTTTAGGTAACAACTCTATTTATTTTTAAAGAAACTGTATTTGCACTAGTTCACTAATTGCACCACTTAAATTAAATTGATTTTACAAATTTCAGCAAGACCACCACGATCATCCTACTACACAAAATGAAGTGAATGACGCAAAGAATATAAATACTCTTTAACAAGAGGAATGACGTGTGAGTTTGACAAGTGACAATTGACAATTGACATTCTCTTTTTTTAAATCAATTTGTCCATTCCTGGGACCGGCTAACACCCTAGGCCATGCTTCCACGTATTCCGTATTTAGTACGGTGCTAATTTGTGCGCTGCGAAAATTAGCTGGGCTGCACTCCACGCGCATTTCCCGATGCTGCATACAGTCACCAAAGGTCCACTATGTCATTATTGTGAATCGAGTAGGATTGAGTTAAAAATATCGATATATCGAAATATCGATATTTTTTCAATAAATAATCGATAATTA
>NJDD01007724.1:0-12619 GCA_002245505.1 Calephelis nemesis | reverse complement strand
ACAACTACTAGAGGCGCCACTTCCTATACTTGACGATTTGAACGTCGAGTCCCCTCTCTACTTTTTTACTCTACTCTTTGGCGCTGAATAACAGAAATCTACCGACGCGATGCGGCCCGGTCCGCCTCAGTGTGCTTGCAATGCGATGGGCCTCGAACCGATATGGTCCACCCCGTCCACAGTGGGCGCTAACTCAAATTAAAACAAACTTAGTAGTATCCAGATGTCAATATCAAACTCAAAAACCATTGACATAGGTAGGTATATCACCTATACTGAATACTCTTTGCCATTGAACAATGCATTGACCTCATACGTATGGAGGATAGCCTCTATCCTCCATGACCTCATAGAAATAGCTCTAGGTCAGGATCCTGTTTCTCGTATAGACGTATTTTCGCACTTAACACGTACAAAATGTTTGCATGTGGGTGTGCTGCTGTAGGCTGCACTACCAAAAAATATATATATATATATATATACATATACAAGTGCTATTAAAATATTGTTATTTAAAATATATTCGTTATATTTTAATAAATAGCTCATTATTCAATTATTTATGTAATTGTTGATTTTTCATATTATTTATTTAACACTAGCTGTCCTGGCGAACTTTGTTCCACCCGATCATTTTGTATGGAAAAAATCATATTGTTTTTTCCATTTTCCCTGCAATTTTCCCAGATTTATTTTAATGCAAACGTTGTCCTGGCAATAACTAACACGATACAAAAAGAATTAGCCAAATCGGTCCAGTCGTTCGGAAGTTATGCACTTACCAACACATTTAGCGATTCATTTTTATAATATAGATAACCGGTCACACAGATCTACCAGTTTGAAATCCGAAGCCGCCATCAGTGGGTAGACATTAAGGAACATCAACAAATTTTATTGCAATGTAGTGCACTCCAATTTGAACTTTATTGCAGATATCATAAGATATAATTTAAACGTAAATTTTAAATTTGTTTCAACCGGTCACAAATACCAACCTGACAACAACCATTTTTGTGTCGTTCGATTGGCAATATCTTTTAAGAGACAACTGACAATTACCCACTGTTAAAAAATAATTTTTTCTATCTTTGTTGTTGAGAAACACGTTTTTTAAAATTTGTTTAAAAAGTTTTACTTCTTTAATCTGCGTTTTCAAATTAGTGTTCAGTTATTCATTTTACTGTTTTTATATTTTCAGTAAATCATTGGACGTTTTAACGCCATTAACTTAGTATATTTTTGTGTTTTGTGTTTAGACCTTGTGTGCAATAAAACATTTTCATGCTTGTTCTGTTTCACTTTAAGAAGATTAAGATTTAAGTGTAGATAATAAAATAGCACAGCACAGCCACTTCGCAAAATGAATGTCAATGTAATATAATGGACAACATCTGTTGAAATATTCAAAACATTGTTCGCTTTAAAGATGAAGTATGTAATTGTGTCTTTATTACATTTACCGTGGGGCACCCTGTACACAAATACCAAAATTAATAAAACTCAGAATTACAGTACTATGTTACTCATCGTTCAAACTTAATCCTACAAATTTGTGCCTCTTCAATAAACGATAAAAGTTGTAAGGCTTACGTCATAAAATTTAGGTTTAGGTGGTTTAGGTAAAGTACTTGGTGAAGTGGTACTTGTGAAATTTACTATGATAAAATTTTGTAATCACGACAAATAACATTCTGCAGAAAATAGTAAAATTCTGCTGTTAATTATTAAACATGTAATCAAAAAATCAACTTTTATTTATTATCTATATATATAGTTATGTTTGTACCAGTAAATCTGGTCGTAATATTTCGAAATTGGAAATTTAATAATACTGAGCTGTGGGAGCTATTTTTATCGAAAAAAAGCACATCACTAACTTTGGTCGTAAACAATTATCGACTTTTCTCATGACTATCCAATGTCAATTATGACAGTAGTCAGTGGGGCCAACATTGTAGAGTCTATGGTTACGCTACAATATTGTGTGGTTGGTGTTATTTGCCGTTTATTTCAGAGCTGACCGAAATATAGGTGTTGTCGTCTCTTAGAACAGTGATTATATACTCTTTGGCCGCAATTACTATAAATTCAGGTTTGGCGCCATCGGGAGAAAAGATGGTCGAAGTTTTTTCATAATTATTGAATTTCGTAATAATATTGAGTGAAATTAGTCAATTTTGGTGGCATTTTGTACAATTTTGTTCAGTGAAAGAGCACAAATGAAATAATCATTAAGAAATTAGCGTATCGTGTATTTCCTCGTTGCCGCCAAATTTCGTTACAGAGCTTGTGTAATGAGCCACCGCTTTACCCAAGAGCCTGACATGACTTCCTGACGACTTACGACTGATGACTCATTATAATTAATTGAAATTGATATAAAATTCGATGCAAATTTCTACTTGACTAATGGCTAAATACTAACGAGAAGGCCAAAACCTAAAGAAAGAAAGAAGAAAGATTCGTGACGATGTTTTGTGTTAAGTGAGTTGTGATTTTGCCACATCATTCCAAGATTACGGCGTTTTTAGTGGTCTCAAGTGTTTATATTTTTTACAAAAGGACGTTCGATGTATTATAATTACACCAGTAAACTTTTTAGGTTGCCTTGCTAGTGAATTTTTAGAAAATGGTGAAATCGGTGAATTTTGCTTTAAATGTCCGTAAGCGATCATACTTAAATGCCAAATGAAGACATGAATGAGATTCAAAACAGATTTCTTAACCTGCTCGTAC
This sequence comes from Calephelis nemesis, assembly GCA_002245505.1. Classification (NCBI taxonomy): domain Eukaryota; kingdom Metazoa; phylum Arthropoda; class Insecta; order Lepidoptera; family Riodinidae; genus Calephelis; species Calephelis nemesis. The sequence goes on along the minus strand of NJDD01007724.1, from coordinate 9,880 downwards.
TGTTTTCTTGCATTTGCATCAGACACAAAAAACTGTTGATGAAATGTTAAAAAAAATAAGAATTATGTTGTTAAAACAATTTCTGTTTTACTAATTATTTTCTATGCATGACATTGCCTTATTTGATAGGAAATTGAGTTGCCCCTAAAATTTCTACTTCTTGTTATGTTATGTACCCTTCGCGTTTATAAGTGTTTTTTTGTAAGTTGAATAAATGATATCGTGTTTTTTTTAATTTTAGTGGCAATTTGTTTTTTTATCAAGAAATTAAAAAGTAATTTAATACTAAATATAAAAAAATCTCGTTTCTAGTAGTTTTTGGTTGCTATACCTACGGGGCGCCACTGTCTCGTAACTGTGTTAGGCTATGGTTGCATATGTTGTGTAATATGTACCTAGTTACAATTCTCCTCTTTCTTTAGGCCAAAGTGAAGGCCAAAACTTCACGTTAGTATCTAGCCATTAGTCAAGTAGAAATTTGCATCGAATTTTATACCAATTTCAATTAATTATAATTAGTCATCAGTCATAAGTCATCAGGAAGTCATGTCAGGCTCTTGGGTAAAGCGGTGGCCTGTTTACTCAAGCTCATGTAATGAGATTTGGCGGCAACGAGGAAATACATGATACACTAATTTCCTCATGATTATTTCATTTGTTCACTTTCACTGAACAAAATTGTACAAAATGCCACCAAAATTGATTAATTTCACTCAATATAAACATGAAATTCAATAATTATAAAAAAAATTCGACCATCTATTCTCACGATGGCGCCAAAACTCCTACAATTCTTCTCTGTGAGTAATATTGTTCTGTGCTCTAGGTACGTCACCTGTCACTGTCACACAATCTGTCATTGTCATATTATTTTCTGATTGTAATGCAAACTGCAAAGTGATCAAATGTGATTTGAGGTTAGAACTGAGGTCTTAGAATCTGTACTTAGCTACTATTTTTTAATTAATTAATTAATTTTGCAATAGCTGAACAATAACAAATATTATGTGATAGTTTGGAACATTGTTGTTCAATAAAACTGCAATATGACGATATTTCACGATGAAATAGAAATTGAGGACTTCGAATATGACGAGGAGGAAGAAATGTATTATTATCCGTGTCCATGCGGAGATAGATTCCAAATAAGTAAAGTAAGTAATGAATCGAGAAAATAAAATTGTAACTAAAAGTTATTCAGTTTGCCTCCATATATCCTATTATTTGGTGGAAATCTGTAACTTGTACTTGTAACGTGAACTTAATATGTGTAATGTTTTATTATAATTATTACCCTGATGTTGAAATATTTCTATGTCTGAAGAAAAAATAACGGTATACAAAAATTAACTGCAAGGTTTCTGAAATACCCATGAGAGAGCTGTCATCAAGAGATGTCAAAAATGCATTTCATACTTTTACACTACATTTACGCCCAATGATAACTTATCTTGCAAACTTAAGCCTGACTCCTAGTGGTCTAGCAGTTCAGTTTTTGGACTTGACTGCATGAGGTCCTGGGTTCGAGTCCTGGGTTGGGCAACAAAAAGAAAATTGGGTTTTTCCGATTTTCTAATTTAAAAAAAAGTTGCTCACGATAGGATATGTTGGCGATAGGCTTGCCACCTATCACATTGCGGGACTTTAATATCTTCATCTAGTCGTGGGTGCCCTGATTGTGCCTTTGCCTACATCTTCAGGGATATTGGCGTGAAGATACTCTCTCTCTCTCTCCTATAATCAACAAACTGTAATCCATCAATATAACTATTGGCAGTTTGCCTAGAAGTACCAAAGCTTTGCACATAGTTACACAAAATTTTTAGAGTTAACAAAGGAAAATGTAACATGATTAATCAGATTTTTCACTATTCGTTTTAGAACTACCTTTCGTAGGCAAAACAATTCCTTTCTTCAATAAAAAAACCAGGCCTTAACTGTCTCTTTTTGTATATTATGATTATTAAAACTTAACCTGTCGTTTTCAGGATGAGTTACTGGCAGGTGAAGAAGTTGCAACATGTCCAAGCTGTTCTCTAGTTGTAAAGGTCATTTATGATTTGGTAAGTTATTAAACATAGAATTAAACTCGTACAACCCTTCTCCTGCTGCCCTGCATTAGCAGTAGACCCTGAGAAGCGATAGAGTCTTTGTTACTTTTATAAAAATGATTATTTATCAACTTAAAAATTATAAAAGAATGTCAAATGACTTCCCAAGTTAATTTGTACAGTTGTAGAAGATTGAGGGTTGTAGAAGGCAAAGAGATATCCTGGTGGTAAAAAATACATGGTAACCATAAGCATGATGCTATCCATGGTTTTTTAATCTTAAACCAGGATCATCTGGTACAATTATATTAACAAACTAAACCCCTGGACAAGAACACAGCAATAGTTGTCACTAATGTTGCAGCAGTGCAATGTCAAGTCAGATTAAAAGTAGGTTGTTCTGTTAAAATGTAAATATAAATAAGTTATGCTAAGAGCAATCACAGAGGTGAAATGACATTACAAAAAATAGAAAAATAAATGTTTTAAAACTTAAAATGGAACACAGAAACTGAAGTGCCTGTTTGATCTTATTTACTCTAACTTATCTATTTGTTAAAGTTCTAAAATTAATTGTATATATAACTTTTTTCAGGATAGTTTAAAAGCAGAAGCTGAAGAAATATGTCCAAAAAGTAAAGACAAAGAAATTTTGAAAGCATAAGTGCCAACCTATAGGCACTATGGATTAAATGAAACAAACACATCTGTGTATGAATGCTTGTGCAAAAAGGCAATAGTTGCTTACTATATAAGTATTAAACTGCATAAAAAGAATGGAACCGTTATGCAAAAGAAGTGACATTTACAATTTACTGAATCATTAATAATGATTTATGTGTTAACAATTTCAAAAATCAAATGACCAACTGTGATATTGTAAATAAAAGTAAGATATTATATATAAAGCACATTTTATTTTACATTTCTTTGATTTACACACATGAAAATTTATGATAAATACCACTAGACATTAAGTAATACAAGGTAGTGCTATCCTATTACAGTGTTGGGTGAGACTATGTTGGAGTCTTTAATATAGTTAACAAGACATTTTTATGTATAATGATAAATACCTCTGGTTTAATTCCACAAATTGATCTTACCTCATAGTAAGCAAATTAATTGTGACTGTGTCAAGGACAGCGTACATTTGGACAGGGCGCATTGCAGTGCAATAATCCGCATCGGTCACTTTTATCCAGTATACTGCAATGGGCCGCATCCAATATATTAATAATGTGAATAGAGTGCTGACATTTTAAAGCTAAAGTTTTGTATGATAACTACAGCTTTCCATACTTGGTGCTAAAGTAGAGTTGCCATTCAATTTTTTCGATCTTCTCTTTGGTACTAAGTAATACAAATCCACCAATATGATGAGGCCTGACCTATCATAGTGTACTTTGCGATGCAATGCGCTCTGACCCACTTAGATGTGCGCTATCCATTAAACATTACTACTAATATACATATTTATATAAATACTGTGATAAATAAATACTAAGACTAAAATATAGATGCCCATGTACTCCAGTACAGTAAATGTCTGTCCTTGACTTGTCTTTAATTCCTAAATAGATTGATGGCATAAACCAAAGCCATCACTTGCCGTCTTAGTACTAAATGTGTTAAGTATGGGACCTGCCCAGATATTATTTTACACAATTTTTTACTCACAGGTTAACTATATTATTTTTGTTTTATGAATATATGCATGTCAATTTTCGCCTTTACGTGAAAGGTTGAAAATTACAATTACAAAATAAAAAGAAACCTATATTTGAGATTGACAAAGTAAATTATTTTTATCATTAGCATAAATATTAATATGTAAATATCAATACGGTAAAGACGGGTATACTGAATTTGTACAGAAAGGAATACATAGAAAGGAACCAGAGATTGATGTTACTCAATCAATAAAATCAAATTAAAACAACAAAACAAACTAGATTTAAATTATAGTTGAACTTAAGATTAGCAAAAATTTTGCATACATGTTTTTGGTTTCGATGACAATGCAGACTAGTGCAACATAGTATGTTTTTCCAAATTTAATGATGTACCTACTATTTATTTTTATGCACCTCTATGATATGCATGGTATCCACATCAAGTTTTTTTTTAAAGAATATGAAACAAGCAATATTTAAAAAAAAACAAACCGACTTACAAAAATATTAATTCCCGTCGTTATTTCGTTTGCGGTTGCCATTTTAAAATTTAAGGTCCGGTCACTACCACAATACTGATGAATCTGAAGACACTTCATATGTCAAGCCGTATGGGATTTAAAGTGTGGCAAAAAACAGACATCCATACCCTCGAAATTCTTTACAATTTTTTACTCAATTATTTTTTTTATGCTGGCAAACTTTAATAAAGAACATTTTACTTTACTTTATTTAAATTAAGAAAGTAACAAAATGCATATATGTGGACTTAGTATGCTACCTTTTATACCTTGCTCACTCTACATTCACCTAGGTTTTCCTGAATCACTAAGATAAATTGTTGAAACTAACAAAATATTTTTTGAAATTAATATTTTTCGTGTAATATAAATAGTTATAGGTCTTAATAGTTGTGATCAGTTTCAAAAGACTATCTATACATATAATGAAGTACAGATTACATAAAAAATAAGTTTGGACTTTTGGAACTAATCCTACCTTAATTTATTTGATAATCATAAAGATTCATAAATAAATGAGTATAGGAATATATTAATTAAATATAAAAAATGCAACATGACTAGCTATTTCTATACATCTATCACAATATTGCTACAAGCCCAAGTATTGTCATTTTAGTTTTTATATAGAAAATACACGATAAAAATAAATTGGCATTCAAAATCATACTAAGTGATAATTTTAGGGTACTATTCCACTAGGGAAGTTACTTGTTGAAATGAAAATTTAGCGGCGTTGCGAACTCTTTTTGGAATGGGTAAAAACTTCTAATCTCGCGTTAGACGGCGCAGGGCGCTTGCGCGAATGTTCGTGTTGTCATGTTTGTGTCCGATAGCGCAATAAATTAATATTGCATTCTACCACATAAATGATAATACTTTCATACTGATAAAGCAATTCGTGCAAAATTAATCCCTAGCCATTCCAAAATATCAAAAATGCACAACGTCAATATTCAAGTTTTCACTTCTGCCGGCACTCCCGGAGTGCAACCCGTTTATTTTGGTTCAAATACAACGGTTTTAGAGACAAACCTGCAATTAACCCACAACTAGTAAGTAGATAGTTATATCTTTATGCTTTTTTTTTCAAGTAGTTTGTCTTTCACATACTACTTAAACTGTCACTAAACGCAAATGTGAACATTGATTATTTACTTCCAAAAATTTGCATACTAGTAAAACGTGCAAACAATTCGCAAACTTATTAATACAATCAATTTATTGCAAACGTTAAAACACAAGATTTAAAACTAAAGATTTTCTCTTTAAATGTATATAAAAGCGATGTTGGGTTAAGTACATGCTGTTTATACTTTTGATGATCATATAACTCAAATTAAAAAATGTCTTAGATACACAACAAAATATGTAACACATCACATTCTTTTAGAAAAAATATTTAAAAAAGCATTAATTTTACGATCAAGTAAAGTTTTTTGATAGCACATATATTTTTTTAAAGACAAACACACAAGTACTTACACACTTTTATACTAAGTCTCTTCCCAAGGCTTCCAATTTCTTAAAACATAAATAACATGTTAGATAAAAACATAAACTTAGTAGAAATGCTTAATATATTTTGTTATTTGTGTAGGCAATATAGACATGTACTAAATACTTTTTTTGGTCAATAACATAATTTTACTTAAACATTAGCTAGCTAAATATTTTCACTCTAAACTTATACTCGTACGCATAGTACAAAAGTTCATTCAACATCATAGCAATATTAATACTTAAATTTGATCTAAATTATAAATAACTACTTTCTTAATTATTTATACCAGCTGCTGGAAAATACACATCCTAATAGCAACTGTAACAAAAAAACTATATAAGGTATTATTTATTATTGAAATAAATATGTATTAAAATCTTATCCACTGTCAAAGGTGATATAAATTTTGTGACATTGTAAAATTTTCAAGCATCATTCGCACAATATAATTTTTAATCTGGGACAAATTTACACGTTTTTACTGTAAACTTCCCAAACATGTTTAGACTCGCATTAAAATGTTTAAAATGGATATACGATTGCAAAACATCTAGCTGATAATGATGATTGAAATTGAATGTTCCTCGTTATGATTTTTGGTATACTACACGACCGATTCTTGTTTCAGATATAATTACAAAAAGTAAATATATGCTTTACAAAAATACTGAAAGCATTTTTAAGACAGCATCGAAAGCAGTAACATACTTATTTATTATTATGACATTGGTTTACTATTCGAGTTAATTATATTAAAGATCTTAATTTCTAACGTTAAACATTTCATCTAAATATATCCAATACTGACAATGGTGGTAATTGCACTGTTCACAAACTTAACTTATTTTAGATGCATGCTATCTTTCTCAAATGAAACAAAAACAAAAGAGATGGAACGTTTTAGACACGTCAGATTAGTCCGAACATGTCAAATCGCGATGTTTTTAATCGACTTTTTCCGAGTAATAGTTTAAACGTCTGTAGAAATGACGTGTACGGTCTAAGTTGACAGCGCTAAAAGTGTTTTGTCTGTTTCTGTTTCTTTCGTTGAAAGAAGACAGCAATAACTTAAAATTAGTTTAGTGAGTGCGCAACAAAATTACCACCAATATAAGACAATGAACAGCTTTCATCTTATTCTAAATATTCAATTGATTTGAGTTCAAACTTTTAAACACACAAAATTTTAAACACATATAATCAGAAAAATATGGACTTAATTAAAAAAAAACCCTTTAAATAGAGTCATTATAATATTGTGTCAAGAAGCAATTAATTTTGTTACTTCTAGTAGAAAATGTCTATATAACAATTCTTTGGGTTGAAGAGCCCAGACGTTAATTTAGTAATTTTAATTATTACATATAAATAAATACAGCAAAAACTGCAAAACATTAAACATTGTTTAAAGTTGATTTAATTTAGAGTTGCGGATTTTAAACTTTATTCAAAAAACAATTAACCTTATCATAAACATAAACACCGGTTAAGGTAAGGACTGCAAAAGTCTTGTGCTATAAAATATTCAAGTTTGTGTACAATTTAACCATATTATAGCATTTAAAAGAGCTAAGAATTTCATTAAGATAGTTTATATGCAGTAGAATATAAGAGTTACAAATCTTATTACAAAATAAGTAAAACCAACATATTTTACCATTATATATTATGGTGTGCAAAATTTCATTAACGGACTATTAAACAGAAATTTACTAAAAATGAAATCAATCTAATCAAATTTTTTATTCAACGTAGGTACTATCTAATACTCCATCGTCATATTACACACTCAGATAAAAAAAAGCAATCACAATACACTTAAACACTTAATACAAGTATCATAAGTCACTAATTAAGACAGATAGAATACGCAAATTGATGCATCCATTAAACATTAAAATAATTAATAAATAATTGTACAATTTTTAAAATAATTACTATAAAAAATGACAAATGTAAATATAATTCAATGCAAGTCATAAAATAGTCATAATTATTGTGACAAATGTCAAAATAATAAAATAACTCTAAAAATGTAAAATAAGCAGAAATGTAAGAAAAATATTATAAAATGTGATGAATCTCACCGATAAGTGTGTAATTTTTGACTTTACTATTGGTGTAAAGTAAAAACACTCATATGGCATATTATCTAGGATTATAAACCTAAGAGAGCTGAAAATGATTTTATAAAACTTGGGTGCGTCAAAAATTACACTCACACTTGTGTCATATCTTATGTAATATCTTAAGCTCCTATGTCTATACAATTGTCACACCTAAGACCACAGAATACAAGACTTGGAATGTAAGGTTGTTATGCTGACTGTTATCCAAAATGTAACGTTATTTTTAAGTTATTAAGCTCTTAAAATGTCAATCTTTATTCTGACTAGTTTTCTACTTTTGAAAGATCACTACATAGTATAATATAAAGTCGCTTCCTCTGTCCCTTTGTATGCTTAAATCTTTAAAACTACGCAACGGATTTTGATGCGGTTTGTTTTAATAGATAAAGTAATTGAAGAGGAAGGTTTGTATGTATATTTTATACTCGTATGAAGCCGAGGCGGGCCGCTAGTTTCTAATATAGTTAAAACTGTTAGAATGACAAAAATTGTTCAGAAGTATTTTTGTCTGGTTTTGGAGGCATAATGGGACTCACAGTATAAAATCTTAACTCAGCTACATCATGTGATAAAGTTAATGGTGACTTAATGCCATATTGACAGGGATATCACAAAATTGATGCTTCTTTTTGCATTCCTCTAATTAGATGGGTAAGAAAACCCAAAAAAGTGTTATTGCCTTATTTATGAGAAAACACAGTTTAAAAAACATCCTAGCTTAAATGCTTCTAATTTTCACATACAATTATAATACTTGAAATCCAAACGAGCTTAAATATAACTCTTGACTTGGATGGTAATATTAAATAGAAAACTTGGAATGTATTAAGTTTTTACAGGGAAATATAGCAAACATCCAAAAATAAGGGAAATTGGTAAGCTTAAAGGCACCTAGTATCTATGAATTCTTACGTACACCTACAAATAAGTCAAATTTAAATGTCAAAGCCTTTTTTTAATGTCTATTTCTTGATAATCACAAACAAAACCTCTTGTGCTTGTAAAGTAGCAAATTTCATACATTTTTATATAAAAATGTCAGTATTGTGCATTTTTATGTGATAATGTCACTTTTGTGCATTTTTATGTAAAAAATTAAATTTTGTGCAATTTCACATTCAATGAGTATTAAATTACGGGCTTTAGGCCAACTGGGATATACGATTTAAGTACACAATTACTATGCAGTTCTCGGCGAGATTGGATTAGCTGGTGGGGGTAAAGGGGATAGATTGGGTACAGGGGACAGAGGGGCGACTGGGGCTGCCGGGGTCACGGGGACATGTGGAACGCTGAAATGTCGCACAGCTGCTTCTAGAGCTGTATTGTTCCCACTGAAGTACGCTGAAATCGCGTTGTGGAATAATAACAGCTGCTTGTTCATTACTTTGACCTGTAAACGCATTATAAATGATGTTTCACTTAAGTTTTGATAGCGTTTATATTTAGATATTTATGTTACACAGCGTTACATGTATACAGTAGGCACATGACTAACAAAGCTAATAAAGTGTTAACTTGCTGTAAGAAACTTGAACCTGTACTAATTACAACAAAAAGTCAGAAACAGAGAATTGAAAAAAAAAACTACTTTTAACTAGTGATATAATATGGCTTTTTGTGATGGACGTACTACCAGATGGTTGTGATTTTTTGGAGGGTAGTTTGTTTGTTACCTGGTTCTCTCGTCTAGCCACGGATTCCGGGCAATGTTGGGTAGAAATATTGTAGAAGGATGGTGTAATGTCTTACCCGATTATCGTACAGCACCTGAAATAGTCTCGGACCATCCGGTGTTGGGCAGCAACACTCCTAGAGGGTAGTGTAATGTCTCACCCGGTTCTCGTGCAGCAGTTGCAGTAGTCTCGGACCATCCGGTGTTGGGCAGCAACACTCCTAGAGGCTAGTGTAATGTCTCACCCGGTTCTCGTGCAGCAGCTGCACTAGTCTCGGACCATCCGGTGTTGGGCAGCAACACTCCTAGAGGCTAGTGTAATGT
>NJDD01007722.1:36914-81636 GCA_002245505.1 Calephelis nemesis | reverse complement strand
ATGTACTGACGTTAAATTAGAATACGAAAATATCTTTTGTGTAAAGAGGCAACTTGCCTACTTACTTACTTAAATCGAAACTAATCTCTGCTTAAATGAAAAATATGAATCCTGCAACCATAATAATTATGCGCCATCTAGCTAATTAATGTGCGTTATTTCGTCAACTCTCCTACATCATATTCACCTGTCATATAATATGAATAATCTAGATGCTGTTGCTATTGTAGTTCATGACTATCGCGCAACGCCATCTAGATTTAGTCATAATTTCGGGGAACGATTTTAATGTATGACATTGTCAATCTATTATATTTACTAATCTCTGCTATTAATAAGTTTAAAAAATGTATCAAAGCAAAATTATGTCAAAAAGGCTATTATACGGTCTCAGATTATTTGGAAGATGAACATGCTTGGGGATAGAGATTTCAATCTCCCACTGCAATTTGTAATGTAATTTGTTATGCCTTTTATTTAAGTTAAAATTAGATTGTAATTTGTATTTTTAAGCTAGATTATATTGTAAATATTATTATTGAAAAGAGACAAGCCCGCTGAGTTTCTTTCGCCGGATCTTCTCAGTGTGAGGCCGCGATTCCGATCCGGTGGTAGTTTAAAAAAATGTCGACGCGCACAAATACCACTTGTATGGTTCATGTGAATAAAGAATATTCTGATTCTGATTCTGATTCTGAAAAAAATTATCAAGATTTAATGAGCGATCACATGGTTTAATAAAAAATAGTAAACATGTTCTTATTTACTAAGAGTCTACCTTAGATAAATATAATCAGGGCCGTCTTAGATTATGCTGGGGCCCTTGGGCACTCAAAAGTTTGGGGCCCAGGGGTACACGAAAATTTGGGGCCCTTTTGGAATATAAAGAAGTCAAATTTTAATTTTATTCACTATGATTTTTGAGTAAACAATTACATTATTTTTTATTAATAGTAGGTATTGGTATTATATAGCCCGGTGAAGTTGTAAAAACCTTGCGGTTAGCAACATATTAACCAATTCGAAAAAAAAGTACTGTTTGCTGCTGTTTTTTTTCGTAATGCTCCTAACCAAAATATTTTAAGGTTAAAAGTGAGTGAAATAGTCGATCCTTCGGGGCCCTTTGAGTGTAGGGGCCCTGGGCACTGGCCCCGTGTGCCCTTATGGTAAAGACGGTATTGCATATAATTAAATAAAAACGAAGAAATAACATTACAAAACATATTGTACTCTTTTTCTTATATACCTATTATAACAAAAACTAGAAACTTCCTATGAGATCATAAAAAATAAGAAAATGACAATCTAAAACTAATTGTCATACAAAATATAAAATTAAATGTGTTAAAACTTAATATTTAGTACACTTTACCGATATCGCAGTATGTACTTTACAGATGTAATGTACACACCTTTATAAACACTTGACATCCCTTTTACGGTCGCACAAGTAGCACCTTCCTCTTTTACCGCTGGTCATTTGAGAGCCAGATGTAGTTGCTTGTTCCTGTAGTGCCACGTCTACATCCTTCTCTCGATCTTCTGAAAAAAAAAATATGTTCGTCTCTCTTGCACAAATGGTTTCACTAACTCGATCCCAACGGTTTCTATATATATATATATTTCTCTTTAAACGCTACTCCGGATTAGCTGCTTTCCACAAAACATAGCCATTAACCATCGAAATATTTATGATAGCCGAAAATAGAACGCATGGCCAAAATATAATGGTTTCATTATTCTCTTCTCCTTCTCCTTTGCTGCTGGAATTTGAAGAAGCAATATTGCCGTCTATAACACTGTCATCAGAACAGCTCAGCAGCTCCACCTCTTCACAATCGCTAATAATTTCATGGTCACAAGCAACTATTGTAGCATTAGTAATGACTTTGGAACTGGAATCTTCGCCTTCGTCTTCCAAAAGTTGTGAATGTCATCGTCACAAAGAATTCCCGCCATTTTTACGATATTTTGTTAAAAAACAATAAAACATTACAACATAAATCACTCAGAAAAATGCACATTTCTGGTAATGGGGTCAATTTTGACCCCAACAATGTACACACCTCCGTTCTCAGTAGCAATTAAGTGACGCGCGTCCATCACCCGCCGCACCCCGTGTAGTAACGAGATTACTTCGATGCGCAAGAGTTTACGGACCTTGACTAGGGTAAACTGTCCTTGTACCGTCCTATGCCTTGTATCGGCCTTTTACACACAGTTATTCTAATAAGTTATTTTGTAAATTAATGCTTATGTATTTATTTTATGAAATATTTGCCCGGCCGGGGTTGGGAATAGTATATTGCCAAAAACCTAAATTCGGCCAGGTGGTCAAAATTTTGGAGAAACATGATTGTAGTCGATTCCATTTTCCGGCCGCTTTACGTTGACATTGCACATTGAGTATTTAAACGTGGCATACGTTTAAATACTCAATGTGCAATGCAACATAGAACATAGTAGTTTTATAAGTAATCGTAGTTGCAATTTATCAGAGTATTTAAAAGGCGACGTCTTATATGATTAAATATTTGTAAAAACCGAAGTTAATTAATAATAATCTAATATTAGCGCCTTAGTTCAGACTTGATAAAAGTTTCGGGGATGATACCTATTTTATTATTTTTGTTTTTGCAGTTACAAAAATGGATTGTATTTAATAAGAATGCAATAGAAATTTATAACTTTAATTCCATTTTTATAGACTTTAAAATTTACAGGAAGACTGTACTTAAACATAATAGAAGATAGTATGTGGCAACCAAGTAAAGCTAAGAGCTTGAATTTACTTGATTAATAATTTTAAAAAATACTATATTATGATCATTAACATTAATTGCAAAGTTTGCACGTTCTTAATTATTTTCTATAGGTAAAAAAAAGAACGTTTTTATAATTTGAGCAGCTGAGCATTTCATTTAGGTAGTTACTTGCTTAGCGCCCTATTAGCTAAACATATGCCAATATTCGGTAAAATAGAGGACGACATTACGGTTTGTCCGGCCGATATAAAGATCATTAGTCATGTTTGTGATTAAAAATTAATAGGAAATAAACCATAAACAAATCATATAAACAAATATAAAATATAGAACACTTAAATAATACAGAACCTTAAAAATAAACAAATCTATAATAAAATCAAATAATATTAAAAATAAAAGGATTTTTTGGTTGAAAAATGTTGACATGGCCGATATTTAGCAGTTTTACCCTACAAAGCTGTGATTAAAAACATGAATCTGTTACCAGTTAAGGGATATTATGCTCACCGACTAGGTACCGACAAACCTGTCATATTGTATGTAGGTATATTTCGATATAATATACTTCATCGCCTAAATTAATTATAATAAAACATTGTAATAAATAAATATGTAGGTACGGCTTCAATCTAAAATAACGAATGTAGTAAAATTTGACATGTAATAAAACACATAATGAATACCTACTTCATACACTGGAACGCAAACATTCCGGTTCGCTAATAAATAGCACGATAATGTGGGTAGGTAGTTACTTTGTATCTTGTCTGCAGCAGACAGTGGATCACAAAATTTAAAAAAAACATTTTGATCACATACCTATTCATAATTGTATAAGTTGCGTCCGCAATGCTGCCAAAATAAAATACAGTACAATACAGTTAATGATGAAACATGATGGTGTTGGTGATGGTGATATTTATCTTACATATTATTTGACTAAACGCACCAATTTTTTGTTAACACCTAAACATCTTAGATTGAGACAGTAATTTGTGCAATCACGTCAAAGTTAGAACGCCGTTTTTTGACTTTAATACCTATTATTCAAAAACGCATGTATGTATGCGTTTGATTTTTTTTATGGTAAATATACATGTTAAGAAGAACTGAATACAGTTTACGGTGACCTTATATATTTTTTCATTTAGGCGCAAAGATTTTTTTTTGATTTTTGGAAAAACCGCGATTACTTGAAAACTATAAATATTTTTTTAAATCTAATTTTGTCACAAATACGCACAAATTAAGAGCTATTTGTGCGTGTTTATTCCACATGCGTCTTTGAGATACACGATTTTGCAAAACGTTACCGCAGCAGAAAACGCAATATCTCGAAAACCTGAAGACGCACAAATGTTATTTTTAGTTCACAAAATTGCACAAATATAAGCTCTCTGCTCATACACAATTTTTAACTCTCCGATAATTAGTTTAGATTTTTCTTGCTGGGGTAACGTTGCCCCAGCTAGAAGTGTTTTTTCCGTTTATATCCAAAACGACAACATGCACAAATTTTTATTCAGCGCACATTTACAGCACATCGAGCACTAATTATTTGTCCCACTCATATCAGTCTAGGTGCTACTTTCTTGCTGGGGTAACGCACACAACAGGATAGTACCTGCTGAGTAACCGTCACCGTCACGTAGCGTGACTCCAGAGAAGTAGGAGTCGACTAGGTATGTATGTAGTTCCTGTGCACATAAGATTGTCTATGGGAAAGGGTTATATTATGTCCTATGACGGTTACATTTGCCTTTTTTAATTAATAATGTGGCAATTGATACAATATGGTAGTGACCGTTTTTGTCCGTGATGGCCTCGCGATAAAACCCTCATTTAAAAATGTTTATTAAAGTTTGGTATTTTGGAAATGAGAATTTTTGATATTAAGTTCTCAAAGTTACAATATTAAGTTTTCCAATGTTTCGCCCCTGTGGTCTTGCGGTCCGGCGTCGGACTTGCCTTCTTGAGATCCCGGGTTCGATCCCCGGGTCGGGTAACAAAAAAATATTAGAAAATGTATATTTTAAAGTTTCAAATATTGCAATCGTCAAAAAACGTTATTCTTTGAAATTTTATGATGAGAGGCAAACGTTAAATTTTCGTTCAAAAAAGTTGATTAAAATAAATAAACTGTTTTTAAATATTATTATAATATTATTGAAAAGCAGTTTTAAATAAAAAAAATAAAACTAAATTTCTAAATAAATAATGCCATTTACATATTATTATGTTGGTCTATGAACGCATACGATATAATATGTATGACTGACCCTAAACATGATGACGCCGTCGTCAGTAAATATTCCAACGTTCCATATAATCTGTCGTTATTTTATCTACACATTGTAGTAACACTACCTACGTAAGAGTGCATTCTGCACACTGAAGATATTTTAGAAAATATAGATGAAGGCGACTAAAAGAAGGTAGTACACCACATTTTTAGATTTTTTTCTGTCTGTCTATATTATGATAGCTATTCACTCCGCATCTTCTTGACCAATCTTAATGATTTTTTGTCTGAAAGGCAGGTTCTTTAATTTTAAATTTATTGTGAAAAGGATTCTTATTATCTCGATCACTAAACGGCTTCCCGTGGGAGAGCGGTAAAAGTCAAATTGTAAATTGAGGAAAAGTTCACATAACTTGTAGTCCGACTTAATTCGTTTTTCGACTTACAGTAGCTTTACAGTTTTTGGAATTTTACAATTTGTCCCTTAATTTTTTCCAAGGCATAAGTTTTGTAGTTTAGATATTACAGACATATCAACACAGCACGAACTGACCAAAATATAATCCGTAATGTACAGAAACATTTGATCGTACAGGTCCAGGTACATGTTACATGTATTCTTGCCAAGTTTCCCTGAATAGTGGGCGTAGAGTATCGAGTGCCAAGTGAACGAAGTTCGCCGAGTCGGTTTGTATAAAAAATAAGGAACTTATTTGATTGATACATACGTTGTCAATACACCATAATATAAGAGTTGGAGTTCGCTCTGACTTAACCCAGTAGTTTGGTACCCAGAGTATGTGAACGGTGGATCCGCCCTTGTTCAAATCACTGAGTAACTAATCAAGAAATATATTAATTATTAATAGAAAAAAATAGGAATCCCCCTCCTCTCCCCCTTACAACTTCAATACTGTAATCCAAGGTGTAAGAAAGTAAGCTATAAATTGTATTTCTTTAAAATCTAACTATTAGGTAATAAAATGTGATATAATTACGTTTTATTACAAATTTTGAAAGTGCCTTCACTCCTTGAAGAAGTAGACAGAATCACAACCAGGGCACCCACGACTAGCTGAAGACACTGAGTTCCACAAAATGGTAGGTGGCAAGCCTATCGCCAACAGGGCACGTAAGCGATCCCGGGCAACGTTATTTATAATATAAAAATTAAAAGTTTTCTATTGTTTTTTGTTTGTTAGGCAGGATATAGTCGAGTAAATTAAATACCGAGTGTTGAGATTATATTGACCGTATATTAATAAGTACAGTAATTATATTAGGATAGTACATTGTTAAGGGATGTACACACCACAGTTGCCCGACCGGGGTATTAAACCCGGAAACTCAAAAATTCAAGTCCGATGGCGGACGCTAAACCACAGCAGCAACTACTATTTAAGAGTTTGAAGAGTTATATTATATATTTAATATTGCCATATTTGTACCATGTTATCCTTACCCTCACGTGATTGCCAAAGTAAATATTTTCGTATATCGAGACTGTTTCAATATCAGCTGTAGATTAAATTTAGTATCATTAAAATAAATTATTTCATTCCAAAAATATTAAAAATGTTATAAAACTATATTCTAAATAAATAAGTGAATTAAATCTAAGTGCCAAGTGTCACCATTCCTACAGACCTACGCAGGAATATCATCTTAAGCATTTCACACACAGCAGCAAAAATATACGTTACAGCACCATACATCTTATTACATCCTTCTATAGAAATCGTCAGGAGACCACACATGACGTTATGGCGGCAGGAATAGGTAAGGCGGTGGTACCAATCCGGGTGAGTCGCTGCGAAACTCTACCACCTACATAGTCAGATGTCACGGTGTTAGCGACGGTAAGCCTATGCTCGCCTTTTACGAGCTGCCTGGCAGGAAGGCAGATGGTCTATTCTGCGAAGGGGCTCGGAAAAAGAAAAGAGAGTAAGATAGAACCCATTTCCTGACGTTTATTGGGTGTACTGTGTCTAATTCAAACGTGTACAAACAGTCTGTCCATAGTCTGTGTGTTCCCTTACATTTTCATTTTTCTGTTTTTGGCACATGTGGCGATATCTACATCAAAGTCACAATCCAAATCATGTTCGGATGAACTATCTAGAAAATCTAATAGTTATTTACTTACTCGGTAGTAGTCCATAATAATATAATATAAAAATAAGAACATCCTGTATAACAGATCGATATCTAAAATGTGCGTCAATCGGGACGTACGCTAACGAAATGAAGGAAAATATACATTACAATACCTGCTGTGTGTGTGATACACTAATGTTAATGTACAGCTGTACATCCCGGGATGTAATATACATTAATGTACATTATAGCTGCCGTGTGTGAAGGCCTTTAAGCTAAGTTTGGACTTAAATAAATCCCAACCATACTAATATTTAAAAAAGGGGTGTAAGTTTGAAGTTGGTATCCGTCCTGGATTTAGAAAAATAGGAAAAACAGTACTTTATTCTTTCATATAAAAAGAAAGACTTCAGCCCAGACAGGATTTGAACCTGCATCCTTTCGTCTCTCGGTGACTAATGCTCGAATCGTGAGATCCACCGAGGATTAAAATCAAGCGTTGTAAAACTTTTTAATTCCTGTCATATCGATTCCACCGACAGTTATGTCCCGTAGCTACATAGTTCCATGTAAAACTTTATTTATGAGTTTTCATTGGAGATGATTTTCACATTTTTTTAACATGATTTTAAACCTCGGTAGCTAAAACAGTTAGAGCATTCGTCAGGAAGCGACGAAAGGGTGCAAGTACCTGTTAGAGATATCGGGCGGCCAAACTTCGCCGGTTCGGCTGGTAGATGCTAAAAACTACTTTGCACAACTCCCATAGGAAATTATCCCTGATAAACACCGGCTACATTAATAGTAGGAAAAACTAGAAATATATCCACCCGTGTGAAACTGCGACGTGCTGACGTGAAATTGGAATTTGTATTGTGTCATTACAACTTTATTCCTGTAATACAGGGTCTCTCAAACTTTTAGCTCCACGTACCCCTGTTAAAGATTCCATGTTACAGCGAACCCCTACAAGAAAATTAAAGTAGATAACTAATTAAGTCCCCCACAAAAAGAAACAATGAAGTTTATTATTCACAAAAATTATGTTTTTATTTCAATAAAAGGCAACAATTAAGTGCGATTAGAAGTTTTTTTACTACCATTAATGTGATGGGTGTGCTTCTTTTCTGTCAATTTTAGAAATGATCTTGGACAATTTTAACTTTAATTCTGACTTGACATCAAGTCAATTTCTGTATTTAGCGTCACCATATGTAACGCACGTGCCTGTCACTTGCCAATCATCATAGCACCATTACGTAAATTTTGTCGCGTACCTCTTGACGTCGAATGGCGAACCCCTAGGGGTTCGCGTACCCCACTTTGCGAAACGCTTCTGTAATATAATGAACCAAGAACAAATGTAGTGAAATATTGCAAGGTTATTTCTCAGAAAAATTTAAAGTATCCAATGGCTGTCGATATACCTACATCTGCGAACAAAAAAGTGCGAACTTGCTATAAAGACGTAACAAATTATATTGTTACCCAAGCTCTTACTTTATTCGCGGTTACTCTTACTTTATTAAAGAGTAACCATATAGGGTCTCGACATCGTGTGAATTGGAAATTGAAATCGAATATGTCATTTTAGGTACTTTTGAACACAGTACCAGCGGACTATTAATGTTTATTTATAAATAAATTCAACGAAACCAATAAAATTATTTATTTTTAAACTACTATACAAAGCTTCTATCGCGGGCCTTGAGCGTGGAGACCAAATCCAAATAAACAAGGAATATAACCTAACACTCCCCGTTTTGCCATCTATCGATGAATAGCAGAAATTTTAGTGACTTTTTGATCACGCTTGTCTCTTTAGTTCAGCAACTCGCCTCTAGGTGGCATTGGCTGTATTGGCGTTACTGCGCATGCGTAATCACCCTTTTCGCCACGCAATCTGATGACTCGTGCCTGCTTATGCAATAAGTTTTGAATAAACTTGGTGACTTTGAAGAAGAAGAATTCAAAAATCAAAGATAAATAAAACAAAAAACGAAATATTTCAATAGTTGCGATTAAGAAGACTTTAAGATAATATGATTTCGATTAAAGACAGCAGTGTATTTTTATTTGTTGGTACAAATGAGCCAAGAACTCACGGAGTAGTTTTTACCGACGCCCGCGGCTGTCGCGGAAATGTGGTTTTATTTCAAAAGTCATGAGACTTTTCACACAGCCGTCGCGGTTGATATCATCACTCGCAAACGTGTACGATTCTACGGGCGAGCGACCGTTGACACTGTGTAAACTCTTAACTTTTTGCATAATAATATAGATCTATATTCTACAGAACGTGCGGGCTCACAAAGCAACGGGTGCGATTAAAAACCACTCCGTGAGTTCTTAGGCTAAGAAGTCACTTGGAATATGACATGGGGTTCTACCAAAATAGGTGTTATAACGCTTACGCTTGTAGTGGTACCACACCATCACGAGATGACTCTGTGCAGTTTATAATCGCTTTCGCTTAAGTTTGTTAATGTAATGTCTTTGATATTATCTTTCTGTACAAGTTGAAAAAACCGCGAGGTCAGAAACATTGATACCATTTAAAAAATCTTTCTTTACCAGCAGTAAAAGTGTCATTGCACTTCTGCGTTTGCTATTCTCTGGGAATGACATTCGCGATTTCAGTGTGATTTCGAAAACGTTATCGTGATCGTCTAGCTATTAGCTACCGAAGAGGCTGCTCTTACTGCGTCGGACAGCTCAAGAGCCTCAACTGGAACTTTTGAGTTCTAACTTCTAAGTGATAATATAATCCTTGATAACGTGTTAAGTATTTGACAAGCTAATAGAAATGGAAAATAGGTTTGTTTTAAACATTTATTTATTCATTGCGGTCCGGTTTGGGACAAGCTTTTTTTTTATATCATTAAACAATTTCAACCCCAAAGTAAACATCACTATACTTTTGAACAATTGCCAGTGAAAAGTATCTTCATAAACCTTTTTCCAACAATCATTTGAGTTTGTCAGAAGTCTTGCAGCCAAACGTTGACATGTTATGGCACACTGAAATGTTTCCATATATCTTTTATATAAAAATGAATTGCTAAATGTGTTGGTAAGCGCATAACTCTTGAACGACTGCACCGATTTGGCTTTTTCTTTTTTTGTTGTATTAGTTATTGTCAGAATAAGGTTTTTACTAAGAGATATACTGGGAAAATTGCAGGGTGGGGAAAATATACTTAATTTTTATGTCATACAAGCTGAACGTGTATTTGATAATAGAAGGCAAACAAACAGACGAATTTTATGATGGTAAGAAATCCACAACTCTTAGAGACACTAAAGGTGGTAATGGTGTTTGTTTGGTTGGTCTATTCTGCAAAGGAGCCCGGACCAACACGGGGAAACGAAGTTTACCTGAACAGCTAATCCATAATATAAAGACAACGCGAATAACACTTTTGTATATAAATGTATTATGTACCTACTGTAATAGCATCCTTTTTTGGAATAGAAGGATACACTTCTACACCTTTTTGTCTAAATGTTGCATCAAAAGAGCAAATAAACAATAACTAACAGGTTTAAAAGGCTGCCGAAGCGACAGGTGATAGCTAGTTTCCAAAAACATATACAATGTGGAAATGTTGTATTTCTTGTGTATGAACTTTTAATGTTTGCCTTGGAGGGTACAAAACAGGAAGACGGTGAAAGGTTGGTTGCAAGTGAAACTTTTATAACTTGTTGTTATCTTAAGAAACCTAGAATTTTATTATTTATAGAAACATCCACTTTCTCAAAAAGGTTACATCGTAGGGATGAAAACATTTTATAGAATTCCATTTAAACTTTTTTGAATTGAATAGTAATTTAGACCGTTTTTAATTTAGGGTTTTTTGTGATAAGGCAGCTAATAAGCACTTGGCTCTCCTGTTGGTCAGTAACCGTGGCCTTTGTATATCATAAATGTTGCAGGTTGTCCTGCAGCCGAGGTTGTGCGCCAATTACTGTCTACCGGTTACGTTCCCGTTGGACCGGAACATGATGCTATTATTATATTATGATGGAAGGGATAGGTTAGGCATTGGATCCCTGCCCAGACAGGTAGAACTAAAACTAAAATGAATCTGTAATGACTACGAAATTTGATACAACTGAAACAAAACTTCTAACCAAGGTGCAACGCAAACCGTCTCTGTAATTTCTTTCAACCGTCTGTGAAAGCAAAAAGAGGTTATATGATTAAATACTACTGAAATTATTTGTATGAATGTTAATCGGTTTCTCCGTCATATCTAAAACAATTTTATGAAATGTATTTCTATTTGAAAGAACTTACTTTCGAGGTGACCCCATTGCCTCCGATCAAAAGAAAAGGAAATGTGTATTTTCAATTTTCTAACAAAATTTACGTTGCCCAGGATTGGACATGTGTCCAGTTGATGAAGGTGTATTTAGCATAGCATTTTATATTAAAAAAAAATATTTAGTACTTTTTAAAACAGCAGGTCTATTTTATAATAAAGAGTTTGGTTTTATAAATTTAACACTATTGAAAGGATTATACGCTGCTTATCTGAGGCCGGGATGTTAGGCCTCGATCAAAAGTAAGTTTACCAGCTACCTTAACCTCTGAACCGGAACACGTCAACGGCAACCACTGACGTCATGGCGTCAGGAATAAGTAAGGCGGTGGTACCGATCTGGGCAAGTCGTTGCGAAACTCTCCCACCTAGTCAGATGTCACGGTACTAGTGACGGTACGCCTACGCTCGCATCTTACGAGGTTTATGGCAGGAAAGTAAATGGTTTAATTTGCAAAGGAGCCAGGCCCATTATATTATTATACTCTTATTTATTATACAGGGTTATTTTATAAGGACCGACTAAATTTTGATCATATATGTTCATATCTTAACGCCTTGTCCCCTGCAAAAAAGGCAGAGTTGTTCGAGACGGTTGGTCAACATTAATAATATGAACTTCTTGATGAAGGTGATCTTACATTCTTTGCCAATCCTTTTGTAGAGTTCAACCGTAACAGCGATTCACTTCTCGGAGATAAGCTGTTGTCCAGAGGCCGTTTCGGAGTAATCGGCGGCGCGTGAGAAGGTTCAGCACTCGAACGGTTCTTCTGGATCCCCATTTTTCCCTATATTGGAAATACGGTAAGAGTTCACATAAGCCTGTGAGATAAACTGTTACTGCTCACTCATATTAAGGGCGAACCCTGCATTTAACAATACGTTTCTTTTTCTTACTAAGTACATGTGAAAGGACGAGATAAATGTTCACCCAAAGCTTGTTGCTCGAATACTTTACACAAAAAAAATTAAACAACATACCCATATCAAGTTTTAACTTTCTTTTTCGATAATATTATAATACCTATATCATAAAATGCATTACGCAACTATCGAGCGTAACGATTATCGAGCGTAATGAGGGCTCCAAGGCGTTCGCTATCGATTTGTCCGTTGGCCAGACCCAATTGATGAAACTGAAGACCGAAAATTGCACCTTAATTTCATCTAAGGCTGAGATTTTTAGAGAGGTTGAGAAGTTCTATGGACAGCTGTACAATTTAACAAGACCCGTTGTTAGTTTCACTGAAGACCCTAGAGCCAAACTTACCCGACATTACACCGAAGACATCCCGGACGTCAGCCTGTACGAGATTTGGATGCCTCTGAAACAACTAAAGAACAATAAAGCGCCGGGGGACGATGGAATTACTGTTGAGCTACTGAGAGCGGGTGGAATGCCAGTACTTAAAGTCCTCTAGAAGCTATTTAATTCCGTCATCCTCGAAGACAGTGTTCCAGAAGCGTGGACCAGAAGTGTGGTGGTTCTCTTTTTCAAGAAAGGTGACAAAACCTTATTGAAAATTATAGACCCATCTCACTTCTGAATCACGTTTACAACTTGTTTTCAAGGGTCATCACGAACCGAATATCACGTAGGTTAGACGTTTTCCAACCTCTCGTATAAGCCGGGTTCCGTAAAGGTTTTAGTACCGTAGACTACATTCACACGCTGCACCAGATTATACAGCAGACCGCGGAGTATAATCGGCCATTATGTCTAGCGTTTGTGGGCTACGAAAAAGCCTTCGATTCGGTTGAGACATGGGCGGTACTTCAGTCATTACAGCGGTGCCGCATCGACTATCGATACATCGAAGTGTTGAGGTATTTGTACGAAAAAGCCACTATGTCGGTCCGGTTACAGGATCAGAGCTTGAAACTGATCCAGTTGCAGAAAGGCGTGAGACAAGGAGACGTGATTTCTCCGAAACTGTTCACTGCTACACGGGAAGATGTCTTCAAGCTTCTGGACTCGAAAAGACTCGGCATCAATGTCAATGGCGAGAACATTACTCACCTCCGATTCGCAGACGATATCGTGGTCATAGCGGAATCGCTGGAAGATTTGAGCAAAATGCTCGGTGACCTCGATAGAGTTTCCCAACAGGTGGGTCTTAGGATGAACTAGGATAAGACGAAAGTCATATCCAGTGTTTATGTTGCACCTATACCAGTTCAAGTTGGGAACTCAATTCTTGAAGTTGTTGATCAGTTTAAATAAAAATCAAGCTGTTCAGTTCAAGGTAGGTTTTAGGTAAATCCAACTTCAAAAAAGAGGTCTACCGCCGAATTCAAATCTGATGGGCAGCTTTTAAAAAGTTAAAGGGTATCTTTTTGTCCAATTTACCGCATAGAGATTCGACCAGTGTGATGACATAAGGAACTGAGACTTGGCCGTTAAATGTGGGCCTTTTAAATAAGTTCAGTGTCGCTCAGCGTGCTATGGAGAGAGCTATGTTCGGTGTTTCTCTGCGAGATATGATCCGTAATTTGGTGATTTGCAAGAGAACGAGAGTAACCGACATAGTTCAGAGAGTTAGTAAGCTGAAGTGGCAATGAGAGGCCACATTGCTCGCAGAACCGACAACCGCTGCGGAAGAAAGGTTCTGGAGTGGCGGCCCCGCACCGGAGGACGTAGTGTTGGACGAATCCCACCCGGTGGACTGATGACCTGGTCAAAATCGCGGGGAGTCGCTGGTTACAAGGGGCTGGTGACCGTGACTTGTGGCGCTTTTTGGGGGAGGCCTATGTCCGACAATGGACGTCCTCCGGCTGATGATGATGATAATGATTACGCGAGTCTTTTAATGTAGGTACTTATCAACATGGTCCTTTCAACCGGGTGTTCAAATTTTTGGGAACGTGTTATATAATTACTAATGAGAGACATCCATAAAAAATGGCATGACTAAAATGATTTTTGGTTTAGGGAGAGTTTAGCACTGTAACCTGTTTTTCAGTTTTTTGGACAAATATGAGGATTGAATCTCACTTGGAAATTCACTGCATTAAAGTCACTGGAAATCTTTATGCAGCATTAGAATTAAGATAATCATGTGTGGACTTAGGTATTTCCTTACCCTAGCACCGCGTCCCTTGAGTACCTGCAGGTGCGCAGAGATTATCGTGTGCCAAATGTCACGATTCTTTCCGAATAGGGAATTTAATTTTGTATATTTTAGCACTACATTAGGATTTACAAAGTCCAGATCAGACTTTCCGTTAAAACGTTATTAATATATTATAGAAGTGGTAGATGAGAGAAGGTACAAAAAGCAAATACTCGTATTAAAAGGTTTACCTGTTTCCTGTACCTACAATAATTTACAAATAACACGATGTAACAACGTCCACGATAGTGTATTATACACAAACAATAAACGTTACTGTGACACCAGAACCAACTCGAATTTGCAAAAGAAAACCTACTAGGTACGTAGTTTTTGCTTTCGGCCACTCTTTGTACATAATTTAATCCTGTTCTACTGTCCTGTTAATATTATAATTGCGACAGATTTTAAGGATGGATCTTAGAGTATCGTAGTTTAATACTCAAAGGGAAGGGTGGAATAAGCAAAAATTTACGCAATAACTGTAGAATTTATTTAGAAAAACTTTAGAGTGACATAGTTTATACATCAGAATAAAATATAGAGTACAAATTATAAAGTTTTTAATAAGTTTATTGTAATTTGACTACCTGATTTGACGATAAACACGAAAAACACCTCACGCACACGACCAAAATCACGACTAGTAACTGCATGACTTTTGTATTGGCTTATTTTCTGTAGACAATTTAGTAGATAAGTTAGCGACATTGACCATCAAAAATGTAAAGTTGCTTCGACTTTAAGTATTTTTTTAATATTTACACTTCTGTTGTTATCTTTAAAAAAGACGAGCGGCATCATTTACAAGTGAAACATTTTTGCAACTGATTAATGATTTATTGGAAAATTATACCTAGTAATTAAGTAATTATTGTTGTCAGCTTATAAAAAAGTCCATCTAGTCCTTTAGCGTTTGCAAATCTTTGCACATTTTTTTTAAATTTAATTGTTTATAAAAAATCACTTTCTGTGTACTATTAGCGAGAGCACTGCAAGTTTTTGCTATCGAAGTATGGAATGTAAGTAAGTTTTACTTTTTTAAGTACTGGAAAAACCTTTCGTTGTTTTTGGCTTTGTTGGTAACACTCATTGTCAAAAAAAATCTTAATAATATGTCGACATTTAGAAACATGCTTGACATATTAAAAAAAATTAGGTACCTGTAACAAACCCTTTGTGGGGCGGGGGGTTTACCAGAAACAAATATAAGTGAGCGCGTGATACGACGGACAAAATACGAGTAATGACAGAGATAGGTAGACAAATGAATGAAGCGTAGCAAAGTATAGTATTAACCACCGGGGACCACGGGGGGGTTGATGTGTTGCATCGCGCGCGCGCGCCGAGCTACGCTGTGTCCTACTCGCTGACTTGCTCGACCTTCGACCGATACGAGGGACAAGACGGTGTTTGTATGAGTATTACGTGCGCCTTATTAAATTTCAAAATCAAAATACTGTTAAATTCGGGGACTCGCAAGTTTTTTCAGTTTACAGTGCAAATAGTTTTAGTGTTTTGTCTCGGTCTAGTTGAAATATGTAAGGTAGATACAATGATGCTAGATTAATAGTGCATGCGAAGATTGTCTTGTCGTGTCTTCGCATACAAATGTATGTACACGAGTACTACGTACGAGTACGAGTAGGTATGTATGCGAAGACGGGATTTCAGCGCGCCCTCAAGGTCCTCGCGATCCTTTCATGGTGCTGGCCTTTCTCGGGATACAATTGTACTTGCGTTGAGGTTGCGGTGTGGTCATAGACCTCTTAATAATTTTTATCATAGAGTGCATCACAAGCCGACACCACTTTGTGAAGTTTGTTGGGTTAAAGAAAATCTGATTCACCTGTTGTTCGAATGTGACCTCACTGTACCATTTCGAACTCAGTTGGGAATCGATTTTGATTCTTTAAACATCAGGGCTATAAATACAGTCCTCAGCTCGCCGATATCGGATCAAGCAAAGTCCCTGTACAGGTATATTCAGCGCTGACCATATTTTGTTGACAAATTGCAATTGTATTCCCCAAACTAAGGTCTCCAAAAAAAATTACTTAAAATGTTAACACTTACGTTAATGTACATTGTTGCTGGTTTATTCTTTAAAAATATGAGAATCTATTTCCAAAGTAAAATAAGCATAAAAAATATACATCGAAAGATCCAAATAGACTTGAGATACCAACATGTGTAACAGCCTGTGTAGCAACATTTTGATAATTATTAAGCAGCAATTCTTTTTATATAAGAAAAGAGAATTGCTACTCAACTTTTATAACAAAATACCACAGTCAGTACGTGAATTACTAACAAATAAATTTAAAATGCAATAAACAAGTGTAAGAAAAAGAAAACTTAAGAGTATTTCCGAGAAGCAATTTAATTTAAAATAGGAATTAGCATTAAATATATTCTTACATTTGAATGCGATGAAAACCAAAATAATGGTATTTGAAAGAGATTTAGCCAGAACGGATGTAAGAGTTTTGGTTGATGATGTAGTGCTGGAACAAGTGAATGAAATTGTATATCTTGGTTGTGCTTTTAGCAGGGATGGAAGTTACACCGCGGATGTAGAGAGGAGAGTGAGTGCAGGGAATAGTGGGAATGGAGCGTTGGGTAAGCTATTCCAAAGTGAGGTTTTGAGTCAAAAAGCTAGACTCGCTTTGCATAATTCTGTGCTTATCCCAACGTTATTGTATGGAAGCGAGAGTTGGGTATGTCAGAAAGAATATATAGTAGTAGTATGGTACTGCCTCCTACTTTCGTACGTACTCGTATAAAAACGAATTTTCAATTTCCCTTGGTCATCACATGGGGTTTGATGTTTACATATGTTTACTGCTCTCAATGTCTAAGCGATTATGTTAGCCTTGCTTAGCATAATGGTTATTAAATGTTTATCCGAGTGTTACTTTATGAAAGTCAAGACTTGGGTTTGTCTGCAATATTATAATAGTATGATAAATGCCGGTGAAATGAGAGCGCTTCTTCTTTTATTATTATTTCTTGATATAATTTTAGGTTTTCCCAAAATTGGTTCCAGCTATTTTGCAGAGTAGAGAGTAAATTTTCTGCCATGCAGCTCGAAAAAGGAAAGCAGAGGCTTATCGTCACTAGCACTATGACATCTGACTAGGATTGATTTGATACCACCGAATTACCTATTTCTGCCACCATAACTTCAGTGCTTTCCTTGAATGTGTTCCAGTTCGGAGGATAAGGTGGCCGCTTACTTTTGCTCGAGCCTCGAACTAACATCCCGGCCTCAGTTTGGCAACGCACCATTTTCACCTTTGGTGTCTTTAGATGTCGAGAATTTCTTACAATCAGGAAATACGTCTAATTGTTTGCCTTTCACTATCTTAAAAATAAAGAAATGAAACAAAAATAAGTGTAAAAAATAAAGTGTAACTTCATCGTTCTACTTGGTTGTACAACAAATTGAAGGTTTCTATTCCCTTCTTATTCTTAATGAAATGTATTATGGCGAGTAAAAGTTGTACTGTTATATATCAGGTTCGGCCGCGTTCTTTTAAAGTCTGTAAAAATCCGGCCCGGTACAAAATATATAGGTAAGCAGTTCGTACAGTTTTGTAGTTCGAAACCAGTTTTCTACAAGTCCACCATACAATCTACACCGATGGACCCTCTGACTGCTCCGCGTCGCACAGAAGGTAAGGTTTTTTAAATGTTAGTTAACTATCGGTTGACGTTAAAAGTGCTTTTGTCGCGAGGACTTCATCTTCAGTTGATTATATCAAAAATTAATAAGTATCTTTCACTGTACAAGGTAGGTACGTACGCCGTAATCATAAGGATGTTTTTACTCACAGTTACTTTTGTAAGGTTTTAAACAGTTCCAGAACTGAGTAATTGTAGACAACTATGCTATAAAGTTAACTATTTTAGTGATGTTTCTCCTCCAAGGACAACGTGTTATCTCTTTCATGAACGCAATCGGCTCTAGCGGTATCGTATTTCAGCTGCTACAATACATCGACAGTATTGTTAGGCGTTTCATCTGATGTTGTCTAGTATCCAGTCCATGTAATTGGCGACGCGCGTGTATACGCCCGGGAAGCCGCCGACGCCGCAGCGCTTGGACCCGTAGGAGACGATGGCCCGCTGCACGTACCGCGTGCCCGCCGCCGCCGCCGCGCGTCCCGGGACCAGCAGCGGCCCGCCCGAGTCCCCCCCGCACGAGTCCTTGCCTTCCACTCCGCCGGCACAAAGCTGCTTTTCGTATATCTGAGGCGTCCTAAAACAAGTAATTTATATTAAATAGCAAATTATTATTTTACAACACATATCTTTTGAAAGCAGAATTGTGAATCAGACGGAAAGTTTTTCGTCTTTTTTGGCATTTCACAGCGAATAAGCACACGGCTCTCCTTACAGTAAGATAAGATTGTGGCCTATAGAAACCAAAGATGTTCACAAGTTCACCGCACAGCCTACTTCCGGACCGGAACATGACGATGACAATGTGGAGACAGGAATAGGACAGCACGGATAGGGATGCATCGCCTTACCCGTCCCGGGTTGGGACCGGAACTAGTAGCTGTGTAATACTCTACCACCAGTGGTCTTGTTGGTAACGACCTACATTACCTATGCTCGTCTCTTACTACCTGCTTGACAGGGAGTCATTTCGTAAATTCTACAATGAAGACCCGGACCAATACGGTGTGTTACAGCGCAACGAACTTATCTGATCAGTAAAGAGCATCGCCAGTGTGACTGCTACTAGTTCTGATGAAAATAATAATGAAAAATAGTTGTGAAAACTTCATTTTCGGTGCTCACGCTTCAGAAACTGCCATCGCAGTGAAGTTTTACGAAATAACGATTGAATTCCGATTTCGACCATTGACAAGATAACTTGGTAGCATTGTAACCATAGATGTAGAATGTGGTTGTAACTGTGGGTAATGGATTCCAATTTCAATTAACAGATATTTGTCTAAAATTTATAATTTCTTGAATTTTATAATGTTCCGCTAAGCTTACATTGTTAAACAATTAGTAGATAAAATTGAACTACGAAATGTATCTCAAAATAAATTAATTAATACCAATGAAAATGAAAATGTTTACTTGGTCACATGTCAATATTAATCAATGATTGATGACGTTCTTTAACTATAAACCCAATTAAAAATGTGCAGCTGGCCATTTCGCTACTGTCTCATGGCTGTTGGGTCAATACTTAGTCTGGCCATAAATACTGTTACACTTAAAAATAAAAAAATATTACATTTGAATTTCGAATCTGTCATTTTTATACGATTGTTCATTGTGTTTTCTCATTTTGGCGCCAATACATTGTACAATATTTTGCGATATTAAAATGGAGTGGGGTGATAAAGAGAACCGAATCGCTGTGATTGCATTACACAAAGTAGGTATGGAGCCAAATGCAATTTTTAAAACTCTCCATACACTTGGTTTTAGTAAAATGTTTGTGTACCGGGCTATTAATAGGTACAATGAGACTTCCTCTGTTTGTGACAGAAAAAGATCTGGCCGTCCACGTAGTGTTCGTACGAAAAAGGTGGTCAAAGCAGTAAGGGAAAGAATTCGAAGAAATCCTGTCCGAAAGCAAAAGATTTTATCTCGGGAAATGAAGATAGCACCTAGAACCATGTCGCGTATTTTAAAAGATGACTTAGGACTTGCAGCCTATAAGAGACGCTCTGGTCATTTCTTAACTGATAATTTAAAGAAGAATAGGGTCGTAAAATCGAAACAATTACTGAAGCGGTACGCAAAGGGAGGTCACAGAAAAATTTTGTTTACGGATGAGAAAATTTTTACAATTGAGCAACATTTTAACAAACAAAATGACCGTATTTATGCTCAAAGCTCTAAGGAAGCTTCCCAATTAGTCGACAGAGTGCAACGTGGACATTATCCAACTTCAGTGATGGTTTGGTGGGGTGTTAGCTATGAAGGAGTGACTGAGCCATATTTTTGTGAAAAAGGTATCAAAACATCGGCACAAGTGTATCAAGATACCATTCTTGAGAAGGTAGTTAAGCCCCTTAACATCACCATGTTCAATAACCAAGTATGGTCCTTCCAGCAAGACTCGGCGCCGGGTCATAAAGCTCGGTCCACGCAGTCTTGGTTGGAAGCGAACGTTTCGGACTTCATCAGAGCTGAAGACTGGCCGTCGTCTAGTCCCGATCTTAATCCGCTGGATTATGATTTATGGTCAGTTTTAGAGAGTACAGCTTGCTCTAAACGCCATGATAATTTGGAGTCCCTAAAACAATCTATACGATTGGCAGTGAAGAATTTTCCCATGGAAAGAGTGCGTGCTTCTATTGATAACTGGCCTCAACGTTTAAAGGACTGTATTGCAGCCAATGGAGACCACTTCGAATAAGCTTTTTATATTTTTAATTGTTGTATATTTATGTATTAAACTAACACACTGTAAAAGTAATATATGTTATTTGCAGTTAAAAAAATATTTTTTTTCTTTATTACAATATTTATGGCAAGACTAGGTATTTTCTACCTTTTTATTTATTTTTCTTTAAAAATACCAACGAGAATTTGACGTTGTCACAAATTTATTTTAAATCAAGAAATAATTTTTGGCTGTGGCAATGCTGTTGGCATTCATAAATGTATTGAGTTTATTACTTGGTTGTATATCGATTAGTAATTATTAATCAAGTATTTCATTGATTAAGTTGTTTTTTGGCATAAAGTAATTGTCGCTGCTTATCAATTTATTTTTTACTGATCAATTGTTAATTTAATTAATTGAATATCCGCTTGAATGTTGAATGTTGACCGGTAAAAGAAGTATTGATGTCAACTATGAATATATTTAAATATGGTGGCAAGGCCGTTAGTTAGACCGCAGGCTTTTTTAATTTTTCGCACAGAAAACATCATTTCAGGAGATGCATACTAAGTTTGTACATGTTAAAACGGGATCACGACTCGCGTCCACACTTTGAAACGTCTGTCTTTGGATTATTGATCTAGTGGGAGTTAAAATACAAAATTTCTTGGTTCGTATTTACAGACTAGCACAGTTGTTTGTACTTTTAAGAGAATATGATTTATGTAATTTTAGGTATTATTTATTTATACCCTTACTTTGATCGTAAACAAAGGAAAAAGGGACTGCAGAGTTGGAAACAAAAAATGTTTGTTTTCATCTTTTGATGAACATAAAGATTTTTCGCCTAAATTAACAGACAAAGGTTAAGGACGTCTTGTTGTTAGTACCAATTAGGTAGGTAGGTATATGTTTACGCTTACGTTTAAGGTATATAAATTACCTTAATTTCAAAAATATTCATACTGGTTATATTCCCAATAATACATGAGATTATCTATCTGATTATCATTTTATGCGTAGGTAAACAATTTGTAATCATATATTTTTTTTAAAAGAACATGATAGTTTTCCTAAACAAGATTGTAACGCTAATACAAATTTCCAAAACGTATGTTGCATTAAATTTTGTTTTCAAGAGTTTAGCAGCGACTCGCCCGGATTGGTACCAACGCCTTACCTATTCCTGCCGCCATAACGTCATGACGTGTTCCGGTTCGGAGTGTAAGGTAGCCGGTAAACTTACTTTTGCTCGAGGCCTAAAATCCCGGCTCCAGGTTGGCAACGCACCATTACCACCTTTGGTGTCTCTAGGCGGCGTGAATTTCTTACCATCAGGAAATCCGTCTGCTTGTTTGCCTTCCAATATCATAAAAAAAAATTATATTCCCGAGGAGGTAGGCAGAGACACAATCAGAGCACCCACGACT
The DNA here is from genome assembly GCA_002245505.1 of Calephelis nemesis. Classification (NCBI taxonomy): domain Eukaryota; kingdom Metazoa; phylum Arthropoda; class Insecta; order Lepidoptera; family Riodinidae; genus Calephelis; species Calephelis nemesis. Next base: position 59,294 of record NJDD01007722.1, on the reverse strand, counting down.
AGCCGAAGACACTAAATCACACAATGTGGTAGGTGGCAAGCCTTTCACTAACCGGGAACATATTATCCAATCCCGGGGAACATTATATTTTTCAGAAAATACACATTTTCTTTTTTTGCCTGACCCGAGGACCTAACCACAGAGGCGATTGTTTTTGCTTCATTGGATGTGTTCTTTAAGTACCTACTGCCTACCTACTTTAAAAACATAGTGTAATGTGTATCACTACATAGTATAAAACAAAGTCAACCTCTACAAAAGGAGTCTCGTAATGGTATATAATGGATTCTAAAAATCTTGACATATTTTTTTTTTAAATTGATTAAGAATAAACGACCTGAAACATATGTAAAATGTTACTATGGAAATGTGATGACTACCTAAATAGCTTTTCCATTAGTCTCGATATGGTGTGATTTCAAATTTTCAAGATCTGATTGTTCGTTGTTTTAATTTATAAATTTAAAGTAAATTTTAAAGTGCCGTGTGTAGTTTATCGGTCACACATCACACATCCCAGCCTCAGGTTAGCAGCGCACCATTACCACATTTGGTGTCTGTAGGCAGCGTGAATTTCTTACCATCAGGAAGATGTCAGGATTGAGTGGATCAAGTGTTACGTCTTTGTTTTGATATTTCCGATTTCTTTAGTAGCTAACACCCACAAGTTATGCGCTCTCAGCCAGGCGGCTCATGTATCGGTCAGTACATATTATGATGTGTTTCACCCCGACATCAGAAGTGGGATAGAAACCCCTTTGTAGTACGCGATAGTATGAACAATTTAAACGAGAGATTTGATAATTGAGTGTGAAATAGATAAGGATTATTTAATAACGATTATGACTGTGCCAGAGGTTGATTGTAACATGTAACTTAATTTAAGGTCGTTGTCGTTTCTGGAAGGTGATCGTTACCCACTTAGAGCTTTGAATTGTAAACATACCTACAAATTTTCTCACTAAAGTCTCTTCATATATTTATAATAATAATTTACTTAGTCCCTTCCAGTCTGGCTTCCGACAGGGCCACAGTACTTCTACCGCATCGTTAAAGGTGACGGAGGACATTAGGGAGGCAATGGATGGTAGGTTGGTAACTATTCTTGTGCTTCTTGATTTTTCTAATGCTTTTAATATGGTGAATCATGATATATTATTAGCACTTCTCAAACATTTGAAGTTTTCTTCTTTGTCATTGAAATGGTTCTCTACTTACCTTCGTGATCGTCATCAGGCTATCCGTATCGGTCAAAAATTATCTGATTGGCGTCAGCTAAGTTCTGGTGTCTCGCAAGGTGGTATTCTTTCTCCGCTACTTTTCTCGCTTTTTATTAATTTTATTACACCTTCTATAAATTGTCCTTTTCATCTTTATGTCGATGACTTGCAATTATACTGTCATACTGATGTAAATTACATCGATTCAGCTGTTGCTGTTATAAACTCTAATCTAGAATGTATAAGGGATTGGTCTGCTAGGTTTGGTATAAATGTGAACCCAGTGAAGTGTCAATCTATTTGAATTGGAAGTATTCATCAGATTGACAAAATTGATAAGGATTTAATTCCCCCCATTGTTTTCGATAATACTGTTATTCCATATTTCTCAACAGTAAAAAATTTGGGGATTTATATTGATAGTCATCTCAATTGGCACAGTCAGGTTAGTGATGTGTGTCGTAGAATCACTGGTACTTTAAGATCGCTTAATAGACATCGTAATTTTCTACCGTTAAAAACTAAAGTTTGCCTCGTACAGACGCTTATTTTGCCAATATTAGACTATGGCGATATCTGTTATCCTGATGCCCCAACTTATCACATTAAAAAATTAGATAGGTTATTAAATCAAGCCATTCGTTTCATCTTTTGCTTGCGTAAATTTGATCACATTACTGATTATCGTAATAAGCTTCAATGGCTCTCTATTTCGCAGCGACGCAAGCTTAGGATTTTATGCTTTTTATATTCTATCCTCTTTGATCCTAAGTATCCAACATACCTTAAATCCAAATTTCACTTTTTATCTGCAACCCACAATTTCAGTCTGCGTTCATCGTCATCTCAGACTATCTTCATCCCTCTACATCGTTCGAACTCTATATCTAATTCTTTTCTTTTAAATTCGTCCAGATTATGCAATAAGCTTCCTGTATCGATTAGGCAGGTGAGTAATAAAATTCTATTCTAAAAGAAAACGTATGAATATCTATTTGAAAATTGCACTTAGTGCTGTACTATTGCATGCATGTTACATCAGACCTTATTATATTATATATATGTTTATATTGATCTATAATTATGTATGGTCAGAAATCTTGTTTTGTTTGCTGTCTACTTTATTTATATTATTTATGTTTATGCATTGTATCTATAATTATTATATTCTTAATTTATATAATATGCTATGTAGTGGTATATTACTGGATTATTTTATTTATATGTACATTAAAATTCAAATTTATTTGTATTAGTCTGTTTTGTTTATTCGGTACCTACATACTTGATCTCTGTTAGCCCAAAGGTTGACTGGGAGAGAATGCATTTAGCATTAAGTTCGCCTTTTGTACTCACAATTTTTATTTGTGTACAATAAAGTTTAAATAAATAAGTAAAGTTTAGGAAAATATCTGAAGGTCCATCATCAATGAACCAGTCTACATTTGAATTGAATTGTTTGTTGGAGACTGCATCTGGGTGCCGTAGCTGTGGCCCATTGGACATCGTCATCTACCTTTTGCAGTAGTCCAAGGGTTAGTAGTATGCGGTAGCTCTGGGTGGTGTGGTCGAGTCTAGGGGAATAGCAAAGACTGAAGAGTAAGTGACGACTCGGCAATTCCTAGCGGCAGTGCGTCAAAAGCAAAATTGGAGCTTTTTGAGAAATTTTAAAAACGTTGTTAGTCTTTGAAATTATGTTTGTGATAAGTGAATGTAGTAATGTAGTGTCTACTGAAAGGTAAAAGGGTTGGAGAGACTCGGGTAAATGCATTTATCGGCCGTAACGTGTTCAAACGTATCCGTAGTTGGTAATATTCATGAGTCAATAATTCAATCGCACAATGTGGCTCTGCATTTGTTTTCTACAGGTTCTAGTCGTGCCAATGTGCAGGTTGAGAGTGATGGGAACTCACAATGGTATGCTTACATCTATCGAAACTTCCGACAGGTCTTTACAGGATGGTTTAGAAGACGAGCAGTTTGTTTTAAATTGTCAAGTCCCGCTTTTGACAATATGAAAGGGAAAATATTTTAATTCCTTACTGGTGATTTAGTTTTAATTGAAATCAAAGAGCGAAATCAGGTTAAACTTGAACAAAAATCCAAAGGTCCTTTTAAAATAAATGAATTGCTTCAGAGCGATCGATAGGTTTAAAATCCTTAACTGGTAATAGAACCTACAAGTATGATCATTACTGCATTAGAAGGATGCTAGAGGGTCATATTCCGAATGAATTATATGTACTTAGTTAAGAGTGAAGTTTTGAGTTTGGTGAAGGCCCATCCAGTTGTACTGACCAGTAAATTAATGCACAATGTATGACTTAGGTCTTGCCAGTGTGAAGGACCGGTAATGTCAATTTTATTCAACACTACCAGTGAGACGGACTGGTAACATACTTTATTTTGGGTTTATCAGTGCGAAGGACTGATACTGACCCCAATTTTATTCATGACTCAGTGAAACGGACTGGTAGCATACTTTATTTTGGGCTTTTCAGTGAGAAGGACTGATACTGACCTACATTTTATTCAAGACTACTAGTGAAAAGGAGTGGTAGCATACTTTATTTTGGGCTTTTCAGTGAGAAGGACTGATACTGACCTACATTTTATTCAAGACTATCAGTGAGACGGACTAGTAACATACTTTAATTTGGGCTATTATCAGTGATAAGGACTGATAACCCTAGAACCGTGGTCGTTCTAAGCAGAGAATGACTTAAATTCACTGTTTCATCGATGGCATGCACGTTAGCATCCAGCATCTAAATTTTTCACTTCTACAGCTTAAGTGATTTGTGTGAATCTTGTACAGTTTAATTTTTACTACAATACTTAAAGCATAGTTAAGCGATTCCATAACAAAATGTTTTAATATCGAATTGAAATGGCGCCAGACAAGTGAGAGTTCAGCCGTCGAAATATAACTATATACTTGCCCATTGTAGATGGTAGCGCACTGGGCGTTAGTGATGATAGGCAAAGACACGCTCAGCAATATCGGAGACTGCAAGCCGTCTTCAGTTGCTCCCCAGCCAGCGACCACGCCTTGTTGTCCGTCTAAGTTCTCAGCTTGCAACTTTGATGAGACCGGTAAACATATCGGCTTCATACTATCTGGAAAATGAATAATCATCATGTACACCAAGCCCACCCAGGGACATAGTTGTTATACGGATTTGCAAATTATAAACTGTCAAAATTAACACAATAACTTAATTTTGCACTATCGAATGTCTGCCCAAGCATTGGTGTATTAAACGTCGTGACTATAGTAGGTAAAGAAAATGTAGTCAAATTTAAAGATTGTATAAAAATTAAACTTTTTTAGTTATACAATACATTCATAAATTTATTTACACTTATGTATGAACTGTATTTCTCAGTTATAACCATTAAAATTAGACAACATAAAATCCCAAAATGGCTATCACGAAGAATAAATCTGTGCAGTAATAAAAAACGATATATTTTATGTCGTTACAGACGAAATTCTAGTTTTTAAAAATAAAAATAATCATATTTTTTTCTCATTGACCACAAGCGTGCACGTCGCGATCCCTGCTAGTCCATTGGACTACAATTCTGCCCCGAAAAAGTACTGCAGAGCGGGTTAGGGTGTTCCCTGGAGGCGACGCGCACCGATCTGCCCTCGTCGGTACGAAAAGAGGCAGATGCGGCGATGGGGGCCGCCACCCATCACGCCAGACTCATACAGTTGAATCGAGGAGTGGAAAGTGTCAAATAGGTACGTGGAATGTGAGAGGGGGAATGGAAGCGAAGATGAATGAATTTGTTGATGTACTGAATGAGAGATGCCTGGATTTACTGTGTGTAACGCTAAGCTAAGCTAACTAAGCGAAAGAGTACTAATACTTTTGATCTCCGGTGGCAGGTTGGCTCTCTGGTCTGGTGTATCATAGAGCAACCACACCAGCACTGGGGTAGGTATCATTTTATCGTCTCGCTTAGCCTCAGGCCTGAAAGAGTATGGTTTCGTTGGTCCGAGACTGCTCTGGGTCGGTATTAAGCTAGGAGTCACGCGAGTTTTGGTGGTAGCAACCTATGCTCCGGTCAACTTGTCGTCGACTCATGACCTGGAAAAGTTTTGGGATTCTGTAAGGGATGTTCTGGATATGGTTGAAGGAAATGCAAAAGTGATTATGTGTGGTGACTTGAATGGTTGGGTGGGGATACGACGGGAAGATTACGAGGCCGTTCTTGGACCCTATGGTGATAAGAAAGGGAATGATGCTGGTAAGCATATTGTAGATCTATGTGTGGAAAGAAACGTTCTTGTGTCTAACACAATGTTTCAGCGTAAGGAAATACATACGTATACATGGAGGTATACAAGTTGTTTTCAAGGGTCATTACGAACCGAATATCACGCAGGTTAGACGACTTCCAACCTCCCGAAAAAGCCGGGTTCCGTAAAGGCTTTAGCACCGTAGACTACATTCACACGCTGCGCCAGATTATACAGAAGACCGAGGAGTATAATCGGCCATTATGTCTAGCTTTTGTGGACTACGAGAAAGCCTTCGATTCGGTTGATACATGGGCGGTACTGACTGAAGTACAGCGGTGCCGCATCGACGTGTTGAGGTGTTTGTACGAAAAAGTCACTATCTCGGTCCTATTACAGGATCAGAGCTCGAAACCGATCCAGTTGCAGAAAGGTGTGTGACAGGGAGACGTTACTTCTCCGAAACTGTTCACTGCTACACTGGAAGATGTCTTCAACCTTCTGGATTGGAAAAGACTCGGCATCAATGTCAATGGCGAGTACATCACTCACCTTCGATTCGCAGACGATATCGTGGTCATGGCGGAATCGCTGGAAGACTTGAGCAAAATGCTCGGTGACCCCGATAGAGTTTCCCAGCAGGTGGGTCTTAGGATAAACATGGATAAGACGAAAGTCATGTCCAATGTTCATGTTGCACCTATACCAGTTCAAGTTGGGAACTCAATTCTTGAAGTTTTTGATCAATATATATACCTAGGCCAAGTTGTTCAGTTAGGTAAATCCTACTTCAGGAAAGAGGTCGACCGCCGAATCCAATTCGGATGGGCAGCGTTCGGGAAGCTAAAGGGTATCTTCTTGTCCAAATTACCGCAGAGCCTAAAGTCGAAAGTCTAAAATCGAAAGACCAGTGTGTGTTACCAGTGATGACATGGAACTGAGACGTGGCGGTTAAATGCGGGTCTCTTAAATAAGCTCAGAGTCGCTCAACGTGCTATGAAGAGAGCTATGCTCGGTGTTTCTCTGCGAGATATGATCTGTAATTCGGTGATCTGCAAGAGAACGAGAGTAGCCGACATAGTTCAGATAGTAAGCAAGTTGAAGTGGCAATGGGCAGGCCACATTGCTCGCTGAACAGATAACCGCTGGCGAAGAAAGGTTCTGAAGTGGCGGCCCCGCACCGGAGGACGTAGTGTTGGACGACCTCCCACCCGGTGGACTGATGACCTGGTCAAAGTCGCGGGGAGTCGCTGGTTACAAGCGGCTGGTGACCGTGGCTTGTGGCGCTCTTTTGGGGAGGCCTATGTCCAGAAGTGGACGTCCTTCGGCTGATGATGATGATGATGACATGGAGAAGGAATGATCAAATGAGTATGATAGATTTGATTTTGGTTGATAGTCGCCTGCGGAAGTGTATAATGGACACGAGAGCCTTCAGAGGCCCACTAGTTGGTTACTAACCGGTTTAGGGGTCTGTTTAAGAAGTGGAAGCTTTGGCGAGTACGTTTTCCATTTGGAGGGCTTGAAAGGATTAAGAGTGAAAAGTTGCAAGACCCAAGTGTAGGAACCATGTAAAGTATCTTCACGCCCATATCCCCGAAGAGGGAGGCAGAGGCACAACCAGGGCACCCACGACTAGCCGAAGACACTAAGTCCCACAATGTGATAGGTGGCAAGCCTATCGCCAACCGGGCACATTTGCAATCCCGACCAACATTTTTTATTAGAAAATTGGAAAAATCCAATTTTGGGTTGGCCGACCCGGGATTCGAACCCGGGACCTCGTGCAGTCAAGTCCAACACCCGGACCGCTAGACCACAGAGGCGATACCATGTATGAGAGTCAAGTCCAAGACAGGCTGATTAGTGTGTGCCTACCGGACCTAGATGAGGATGACTGTTGGAATGTTTTGAAAGATAGCATGGTTAATGTTGCAAAAGAGGTATGTGGAAGTGCAAAAATGCAAAAGTCTATGAATGGTGACGCATGGTGGGATGAGGAGGTAAAACCTACGTTGAAAGAAAGAAGAAAACTTGGCTAGATTATGTAGCATGTTTGCAGTCGAATGTCAGTATGAAAGATTTGAAGAAAGTAATGTACCGTTGTTGCAAGAATATCACCAAACACTTAGTGAAAGAGAAGCGCGAAAGGGAAAGTATGAAACTAGAAGAGACGTTGGCTAACAACTTTGAGATTAATACCAAACTCTTTTGGAGTGAGATGAAGTAGTCTTGGAATTGTTCGTCTGCCTCCAGAATGAATAGAACTAAGTCTGAGAGTGGTGATATTCTTGCAAGCACGCATAACGTTTTAAAACGGTGGAGTAAATTTTATAGAGATATGTATGAATGTGCCTAAGATGCTGCCGCTGGGTCCGAGTACTCAAATGAGTCGGAAATAGCAAAGGCATCTGACGGCATTATGATGGAAGAATTTAAATGGGGGATAGGAAGTATAAAATATGATAAGGCTGCGGGAGTACATATGGTTACAGCTGAGATTATCAAACTTTGTGGTCCTGCCGTGCGGGACTCGTTCCTGGATTTTTTGTAACAAATGTTGGAAGACTGCAGAGTATCCGAAGACTGGCGACGTGCGGTCATCGTGCTCTTGTATAAAGGCAAGGGTTCACGCATGAACTGTACAAGTAACAGGGCCATTAGTTTGATCAATTTAGCACCAAAAGTGTATGAAAAATAGTTGAAAGGAGGATGCAAGGGAAGTCCGATGGAATGGATGGTCCATTGTGGGAGGCTCAAGGTGGTTTCAGGTCTGGAAGAGGATGTACGGATCAAGTGTTTTCGCTCCGCATCATTGTAGAGAAGCATCTGGCTGTGGGTCAGAGGGTTTTCTGCGATTTTGTGGATCTCGAAAAGGCGTTTGATAGGGTTGTACGTAAGGAAGTTTGGGACATTTTGCCAGATTTTGGGATAGTCGGGTCCCTGCTGCGTGCGGTGCAGCCAATGTATTTAGATAGTAAAGCATGCCCTTTCGCATTTGAAAACCAACACTTTCTTTCAATCCCACTCTTTTTCTGATCTCACTGTTTGTAAAAAAATACATTTGTAAAAATGTGGTCAGCGAGATTTACACTATATATTTTCCGTAGCGATCTCATTTCGACCGCATTTATCCTACTTTCATGCTTTTTCTGACACACACCCAACTCTTGCTTCCATACAATAATGTTGGGATAAGAACAGAATTATGCAAAGCGAGTCTAGCTTTTTAGTGTGTCAATTTTGTATTTTGACTGTTATTTTTTTTTATTCAATTAATTTTATTTTTATAGATATTTAAACAGACAGTGAATATGAAGTCGATATATAATTTTAAATCCAAAGTGTTATTTTTATTTTTTAAATGATTGTTCTCACTCAATAATCAATAAAATCTTTGGACGTGGTTTGGATTGCCCCATCGAAATTGAATTTTTCGAAAAAAATAATACCTAATCTATTGGAGTTAGGATCAGGTTTATGTTTTTTACATTCCAATTGATGCCCTTCTAATTGAGAAACCGTCTGTTGTGCAGTATTGTCATGAAGCAGCAGTGGCGTAAAGTGTATAAAACAATCTTCTGCGAAATGTTGAGATTTAATTCACTGTACTTGGAATTGGGAATTCGGAAATCAATTCTCTCGTGTAGTTTCCTTAAACCAAATTAGATTTTTTTATTTTATGATCTTGTAGATACCTGATACAAAAGACATACTTATCAAATTAAATTGTTTTTATTCATTCGAGTAATTCCCACCTGAACTGCAGAATATCGTCGAAATGCTGTAAACAAATTAGTTTTAAAATTGTTCAAGCCCTTTGAATGTTTTATGACACAATGACCCCAACATAGCCTATCGGAACCAGTCTTGAGTTTATTTCACTCAGATAACCACCTTATGCACTTAAAAGTTCAATAATATCGGCTCTACTATTTAAATGAGTTATTCAATGACCAATAACAGTGCCCTCTACCGTGTTTACTTCAGAAGTTCAGTTTTCTAATGTGTTGGTCCGGGTCCGCTGACTAAAATAGATCACCTTCCCCTCTGCCAGAAACCTCGTAAGAGGCGAGCACAGGTAAAACAAGTAATTGTTAACAAGATCACTGGTGATAGAGGGTGTGCAGCAACTTCCCTGGGTAGGTATCTACCGCCTTACCCATTCCTGTCGCTATAATGACAGTGTCATATTCTGATTCGGAGGGTAGGGAAGCCAGTAAATTTGCAAAGTAGGCCTTACATTCCGACCATAGGACAGCAATGCACCTGTAACATCAATGTTCAATGTTCAAAATTGCGCATTGACAATCATGATTGTCTGTTACCATTACGAGAGCCGTGTGCTTGTTCACTGACTTCTCACATGAAAAAGAGTAACTATCCAGAGGTCAACTCCAAAGTAAACAGAGTAAACAGTTTTTATTGTTTCTGTCAGTGCTTAAATTTATCGATAAAAAACATAAATACCTACATACGATACTGGTACTAGACCAGTACCCTATTCAGGATAAATAAATAAAAATATCGATAAAATAATTTTGCACATTAGTTCATCACTAGCTGTATGCAAATGAAAGTGATAGCTTGAAAATCACATGTGTAAGAAAGGGATATAAACACGCATCTAACAATGAATGACCAGTATATGATGAACTTCGATAAACATCAAATAATTTAAAATGTAATCATGAATGTTTTGGGTGTATTTATTGAAAATTCTGAAAAACTCTTTAAACGCTGAATTTAGATAGAATTTAGAACGCCCGTTAGATTTTTCTGTCATGTAACTTGAAATAATATTTTAATCTTCAGTTCTCAATACATTTATATGAGAATTTTATGTATGCTAAATTAAATTGTGTATGTTTACAAAAAAATTTAATGTTCACGATGTAAATACGAGAAACAAAAATAATTTAGCCGTACACAAAACTCGGCTCCATAAAATTTGTAAATAATTTTTTGGACCAATGTATACATTTCTTCAATAAACTACCCATTGGTATTAGAAATCTACCTAGGACGCCCTCACTTGAATTTGCCAATGTTCGAACTGAGAAATTCTATTGATCATATCTTTACAGTTCCCTAAAACTATTGAGATGGTATCAAAGTAACTTAAGTTATTATCTAACAAACAAACAAACATACAAGTGAACCCATCTGAACACATAGACCTGTAATCGCTTTGCTCGCTTGGTCAATGAATAATATCTGTAATGACTAAAATGTAGGTGTCATTACGTTGCAGGTTGTTGCATATGAAAAATAAGAAGTGGTATTATATCTATTAAATTTTGAATTTTGTTCACTGCCAAGTCGTGAAATTGTTTCAGAAAGTCCGAAAACCACAATTGGATACATAGTTAGGTAGGTTAAGTTTCTTTCATAGCAAAGTTGATTACATTCAAATTTGCTTCGTAAAAATGTCTTCCTACTTGAAAGATATTTATTAAAGATCTAATTAAGATTCGAAGTCGAAAACTATACCACATTTTGTTTTCTACTAAAACTCTTTTTTATCAATATTAATTTTGTGTTTCACCACCGACTATACAAGTAATATAAGTAATACAGTTCTTGTAATAGATAATTAATTTATAAATAGAAATTAAAACAAAAAAAAAACACGTAAACACTCAAATATCGAAAACCACTTAAATACAGCGTAATAAAAATATCGAAATTCAATGCCTACCTGAGCAGAAACATGAAAATTTAGTATCACTTGTATCTCAGGTCGGTTCAGTAATAGGTTATGATATTCAACCAAGATAATAACCGTCCTCGATCAATTGTTGTGGAATTTAACTCAAAAATAGTAAGGGATAATTTTTTGTCTTCCGCAACCAAATTGAACAAATCTCATAGTGAAAATAAACTGAATACCTGTCATCTCGGAATATCTGGTCCTACACGGCCCATATATATAATGGAGCATCTTTCACCAACTAATAAGCAACTGTAATCAGCTGCAAAGAAAAAATCAAAGGAAATAGGTTATCGCTACGTTTGGACTAGAAATGGCCGTATCTTTATTCGTAAAGATGACACGTCTCTATATATTGTTTTAAAAAACTTAGACACCTTGAACAAATTGAAATGAACTCAAGTGTTAACTCTTTAAATTATTTTTCGTGTGTGAATGAAAATCGTAAAACAAGTGATATAAAGGTTCTCAAATTAGCTTCTTTAAATTTGACAATGTATTACCAAAATATACGTGGATTAAGAACCAAAACAAATAAATTTTATCGAGAATTATCAATTGCTTGATATGATATTGTCGTCCTTACGGAAACATGGCTGAACAGTAAAATACTAAGCAGTGAATTATTTGATTCGAGATATTTAGTTTATAGGAGAGATAGATTTTCTACCACATATCATAATAAAAAGGATGGAGGTAGGGTATTAATTGCTGTCTCAAGAAAATTCCAATCTAAAAGATTAATGGAAAAAGAAAGTTGTGGCGAGGATTTGTGGGTATCTGTCCGTCTTTCGAATTGCTTAGCAAAAAAAACACTAGACATATGCGCAGTTTATATCCCTCCACCGGTGACTATGTCAGCATTGAAAATTTTTTTGAGCAAATGTAATGCACGTCTCGATAATTCTGAAGCATATACTTTTATTGTGGGTGATTTTAATTTGAGTTTCCTTGATTGGCATCAATCTAAAGATCAAGTTTTAAGACAACAGGTTCCGATTATAGGACAGCATTTGTTGGATTTTTTATCTGTTAACAGTCTCCGACAATATAATACAGTACCTAATAGTAAAAGTAAGGTCTTAGATTTGGTCCTGGCAAACACATCTCTTTGTTTTGTTATTGAATCTAGTATGCCTTTGAGCGCAGTTGGTACTTATCATCCTCCCTTAGATATTTAGTTAACCTTTAATATACATTCATCATCACATCACAATAATTGTAGTAAGATTCATAATTTTTTCAAAGGAGATTACGATAACATATGTGGATTGCTGAAGGATATTAATTAGTACGACTTATTCGAAAATTGTAATGATGTCAATATTCTCGTCTATACATTTTATAAAATTTTAATAGAAGCTATCGAGAAATATGTTCCATTACGTAAAAGAAAAAAATGTAATTAATCCTCCGTGGTTTGATAATAAACTTATAAAACCACAACCCCTTGTACAAACTTTCACTCAACATATTAAGTAAACGTTGTGGCAAATATGCCAGGGATTGTTATAACTTGCATATTTCTAAAATGGAAGATCATATATCGGCTTCACCAAAACACCTTTGGTCATATCTTAAAAGTAAGCGTGATGGAGTAAATAGTTTACCTGAAGTTATAACAGACAGGAATGTTTTTGCTTCTGATGGTGCTCAGGTAAATATGTAAGTTATTTCGTCTACAATTCTTATAATCATATGCTCTTGAAATTAAGTCTAATGACTTCAATCATATTACTGATATACAAATATCGTCATTAAACTTCTCAGAGATAAATGTCAATCAGACCGAAATTTTAAAATCAATGGAATTATTAGACATAAATAAGGGATCTCGTCCAGATAATATTCCCCCAATTTTAATAGTTAAATGTTCTAAATATCTAGTTGTCCCTTTATATTTCATATATAGTAAATCACTGCAGGCCGGAGTTTTCCCCTCAGCCTAAGCTAGCCAAAGTAATTCCTGTTTTTAAAAATGGCTCTAAAGATCAAGTTTCAGACTATCGGCCCATATCAATATTGTCTGTTTTTGCTAAATTATTTAAATCCTTAATAAATTCATACTTACAGCGTTATCTTAATAAGTTCCTAACAACTCGTCAGTTTGGGTTTACGAAATTTCGATCAACTTGTAGTAATTTAGTAACTTATGTTGAATCCTTGTCTGCTGCGATAGATAATGGTAGGAAAATGCACGCAATATACACTGATTTCTCTAAAGCATTTGATAAGGTTGATCATAATATATTGCTCAAAAAACTTAAGTCTTATGGTCTCAGTGGCACTTTATTAACATGGATACGTTCGTACTTAAGCAACAGAAAATTTTATGTAGTTGTTAACAATTATAAATCTAATTTTGCTAAGCCTTCATCTGGTCTTCCTCAGGGATAGCATTTGGGACCAACATTTTTTAACTTTTATATTAATTATGTAACTAGTTGCTTCCAATTTTCTGATCCATATTTGTTTGCGGATGATTTAAAAATAACTAAACTGGTGTCCTCCGCTGAAGATGTTTCCGGCTTACAAGAAGACCTCAATAGACTTTCAGAATGGTGTAGCAATACCAATATTACCCTTAATTCAGCAAAATGCAAACACATAAAATTTACTCGTAAAACTAACACCATTTCTTCTTGTTACACTATTAATGGTATTGTCCTATCTGAGGTGGATTCTATTAATGATTTGGGTATAGTTTTAGATAGTAAACTGACATTTATTCCACACATACAAAATGTAACCAATAAGGCGCTTAAAAATTTGGGATTTATAATACGTAATAGTAAGGAAAATGTTCGCTCTAAGAAGGTTCTTTATTATGGTTTTGTTAGAAGTAAATTAGAGTACTGTAGCGTAGTATGGCGCCAACATTTTTTTAACCATTCATTAAGATTGGAAAGAATAAAAAAAGATTTGTTAACCATTTATACTATTGTCTCAAGCTTTCAGCTAAATGTTATTCTTACAAAGAAAAGTTAAATAAATTAAACATAATTTTACTTGAAAAGAGGCGCCAATGGCTTGATGTAGACTTGTTTTGGAAATTAATAAATTATAAAATAGATTCTTCAGAATTATTGGAAAGATTCGATTTTAGAGTCACCCTTTTAGCTCCACCTTTAAGAAGAACCGTTTTTGATGCTAATTCACCTGTGCCACGCATTTGTAAACTGGTTAACAAATATTGTGGTAACTTTGATGTGTTTTCAGATTCAAAAGTTACAATTAAGAAAAAAATATTATGCGAATGATTTTGCATGCTTTAATTAAGTAAATATTTGTTATTATTTTTAATCAATTTTTTATACTTTACTATATTTATAGTAAAGTTATATTGATTTTTCAATAATAATTAATTGTTAGTATAAAAAAAAGATGTGTGAGTTTTATGTGTTTACCTGTAAGAAGTTGTGCAATTGGTTATTTGTTTTATGTGTAAATTAGATTATTCTAACAACTGTTGGTAAGCCTGATTAATAAAATAAAAATAATAAAAAAAACACTTTTGTTAAGTATATTGTTAAAGAGATAGTGTAACATTGTACCCAATGTAAAGTCAGCAGGCTCCGAAAGTCTAATGAGGGCAATGTCGTCGGCGAGGTTCTGGGGACTGTAGCCACTGTGCGCCACCACCGACTCCACTGGCACGTTCTGGAAGTAAGTCATTGTTTCATTACATACATTTATATCGAGTTGTCACTAGAGTTGTGTGTTTTATAAATCTAAGGTACTGCTATTTGTTAGTGTACTTACTCAAGTTTAAGCAATATTAATGGTCACTGAGGGTTTAGTTGATAGATTATCATCAGAGGAAATATGTTTATTTGTATTTGTATTTTTAATATTGTTTTTAAATTTAATATTTCAATTTAAAAAAAAAGAAATAATAATGTATAAGTAACTAAGTGACATTTTTTATGATATTGGAAGGCAAACAAGCAGATGGATTTCCTGAAGATAAGAAATTCCCGCCGCCTAGAGACATCAGAGGTAATAGTGCATTGCCAACCGAAGGCCGGGATGTTAGGCCTTGAGTAAGAGTTAAGTTTACCGGCTACCTCACCCTTTAAACCGGAATACGTCATGACGTTATGGCGGCAGGAATAGGTAAGACGGAGGTACCAATCCGGGTGAGTCGCTGCGAAACTCTACTATCTAGTGAAATACTAAAACACATGACACATTTGCCAACTGTAGTACTTACGCTCCAGGTAAGTCTGTATGGAAGGTAGGGTACTGCTAATGTTGCCAAACATAGAAATGTATTTACTTATTATTAATTTTGTCATAGAATAAATGCCTATCGTAAAACCGTCTAAAGTAGTTGTGTGACATTGGAATGCTATGGCATTGAATTTATTTTTTCGGAAATTGAAATTAAAATATGATTGAGAATGATACGGTTGCCTCTCGATTACCGTACAGTCCATGTTATAGACGTTCGAGAGCTCATTGAACGCTGAATTGCCCTGATTTGCTGTACCTATATCTGGTAACATTCGGCAAACTTCACAATTGTTCTAATGTTTGCATTGCGCAGACTTAAGTATTTAACGAGCACTCCACAGTCGACAGTCGACAGTCCAGATGATGATAAATGATGCAGCTATTGTAAGGCTACAGTAGGTAAAGCCGGCAAGACAAACAGATATTAAGATAAAATTATCAACAATCATATAATAATCAAAATAAGTATATGTACCTAAGTATATTACAAAATACGTAAAATTTTAAGTATCTTGACATTGGTGGTACTTTTTTGCTTACTCACTAAAGAGATTTAAAGTTAGCGCGATCTTGTTTCAACGAAGTTAATTGAAATGGACCAAACTTTTTTAGTGTTGTCAGATTAGCCTGTACACGATAATCCTACTTTGATCCATGGACTCGGAAAACATTGATTAAAAACTTCATAATTTGACATGTCCATATGACTGAAATGCCTAAGATGTTCCATCTCGACTGATTTTGTCTCATTTGAAAAAGATAGCATGCATTTAAATATGTTTAATTTGTGAACAGCGAGATCACCATCAATTTGCACGAACTTAAAATTCTAATCTTGTCTCTAACAAAATATTTCATCATAAGAACGTACGTTGTATACTCGGAGGAAGGATGATCAAAGGAGTATAATAGACTTTAATCATGGTTGATATTCGCTTCCGGAAATGTTCTATGGACACGAGAGCCTACAATCTAAATATTTATTTTTTGATGTTCTCATCGAACCAAAACTCATTTTCGATTAATTACTTTCAAACTGAAAACAAAAGAAATTAATATATGCCTATATGATTATTTACTTAATAACACGGAGTAAATACTCCAAGGTTCAACTTGGTATTGTTGTGCTTAATACAATCTGATACAACTGTAATATCAATTTTAACTTTACTCCTACTTCTTTTGATACTAACCAAATGGCAAAATGTTTATACCCAAATGTTTAGTTAACATGATACGGATCAACTAGTGCGATACAGAAAAGTCGGCTTCTATTTTTCCCAAAGTTGAATGAGGATTTTCAGTCACCGTTATCTTGACTTTTCCAATGTTAACTTCAGTTAAAAATGTTGTTGGCCTACCAGAGCGAGTCATATCCATCCATTACACGACCGCTTTTTAAACGCTTTGTTCCACTCATAACCACGTGGTTTTGATAAAATCGATTCGCTGTAAGCCTTTTGTAATATTTTCGTTAAGTCTAAATGTGAAACTCGATTGATAAAATTTAAGACAAACTCTTTGTTCGATATTTTTATCCATTATGAAATTCGCTATACACACTAAAATAGCACTGTATTTAGTTAAAAAATAGGTGCAACTCAAACTCCGCCTCAAGATGGAAAATGATGCCAATATGACAAAAACAAAACAACAATAAAAATCGATCAGTTATCCCGATACTTTTTTGACAGAATGTATAAGCAAGGAAACAGGGAATAAAATATAAAGAGTGATCCCGCCAAAACGACCAAGGCGCGAGATGACGGCACTACCTAAATGCATTTACGTATTTCATTATATCTTATACTAGAGCAACCGGAGAAGGAGTGCAGATAAAGACGAGAAGAGCTTCGGAAATAAGAACTATAGAAAGCATTGGAAGAAATAATTTTGAATACGTCAAAAACACCCACAGAACAGCCCAAAAACACTCCAAATCCTAAACTCCACTGGTCAAGAGTCTCAATCAACACATTAGCTGTCTCTCCATTTCATGTAAGAAAAATGTGCGTGATAGTATTTCCAATAACAACACAATCGTGAGTTTCCAGTTCGCGTTTGATTAACGTATTCGATTTCAGTTAAATTGCGAAACATATCGTAAGTGAAGTGGTTTATACCTTTTAATACGTTTTATTACAGATGACAACCAAACTTATATTGTAAATAGTATGTAAATCAGATTCAATTCAATTCAATGTCTTTATTTCGTAGGTACATTCGTTACACTTGAAATACGTCAACAGTTAAAATACATTATAATAATTTTTCACAAGCACAAACAATACCTACTTAAAAAATATTACAACCTTTAAAAACACCTTCATCAAACATTGCAAAAAAAAACACATAACAAATACATAAGCAAATCCTGTCTCAACAGCAACCTAATGTATGACAATAATATAAACAAAACATGCAGGTAGTTAAAGAATAATAATAGATGAGTTAGACCAGGTTATGGTTTTTCCCTAAAAACAGGGAATAATACAATTTAATAAAGTAAGAAATACAAAATATATTCGGCAATAAAATAATAATGTATAAGTAATAATATCGAAATTAAAATTAAAGTATAAAATAAAAAATGTCGGTAAAAAGTATGATGTCAAAATTGAAATTTTCATAAAAAATGTCAGATTTCAATGACTATGTATAAGGATGGACATATGATCGCAAATATGTATACTGCTCGTATATATTAATACCTTTGTTGAAAGCTCTTCTTAAAAAAATTAAAATTGTATTTCAACTGTCGGTCGCAAAATCTTAGGATTCATTCACACTAATGACAGTGACACGACAACTACAACTATATTAAAACCAGATAACGCATTCATAGTTTTCTTTAACGCTAAGGACTCCTTGGCCGCCGCCCACCACGTCGCAACCACCGCCGAGGTGCGTTGTTGCGTCAGCGCAACCATAAGCCACAAGCAACGACATGCGCCCACACACAACTACAAGATATATACATATGTAATCACCACACTTTGTCTGCTATTTGTCGCTGCGATATTGCGTGGATGTCGTATGTGCAAATAAACGCTTCTATTACTATTAGTCTTATCATAATTTAATACAGACAAAAGTCCAAGTCCATGGTTTTAGTCCTTGCCACACTGTAGTACAGACGATATCGTCAACTTAACGTTTGTAGTACTTTAGTATGATATGTTCATCGTTTATCAGTAAGAAGGTTAAGTCACAAGATATAATATTCAATTTGAAAATGATGACGACACTGCAGTTGGCCTCTGCTATTGATTTTTTGTTAATATATCTATTTTAAAAGAAATGTTTTAGTCTCATTTTTTTAGTTATGTATAGAGTTCAGTTAACTATAACATACGCAAAGACATTAAGCATTAGTATTTGCTTGCTGTCAATGCCCACCATATACTTACCCTAACGCGAGGCGCACAGACGAGCTCTCCATCCTGTCGTACACAATCTGGATCAGTTCTAGTGTCGTACTCTCCGAGGATGACGCCACGTAGTCTGAGTCTGTTCCCGAGGAAGGACACACAGTGCGCTGCAGTGAGCACGTACCATTCCGAAATGAGCGTTCCACCACAGCTCAGTTTAGTTCCACGAGCTGAAATATTTAGTATGTATATATAAATATAAGAAACCGAACCGGAAATATAAGAAAGACCGATCGAAAGCAAATGGATTCCTCAAATTTTCAAGTTAAATTTATTGCACGTTCTTGGCTGTAGGCTTAGTAAACCTGTGATATCTTAGTAATAACATTTAGCTGTGGATTTTGTTAACAAAAAAAAAAATTGTTTGATTACATTCCTGCAACTTTAATGTTCCATTTCTGTTTTGATATCCGTTTCATGAAATAATAGGATAAATTCTGTAGTTGAAGGCAGAGCCCTGAAATTAACTTAAGGGTAAGTAGCATCGCAAGTAGTTAGCTCATAATATGTTTTATATTTTTAACGTTATGTGTAAATTAATATTTCCCAAAATTAAATAACGTAACTATAACAGTCCCAAAACCATTTATCTAGCTAATGTCGTTTCGGCAAAGTAACTACTTTTATACATTTTAATAGTTAATAAAATAGTGACTGACCATACTCGGACCATGTTATTCATAACTTTACATTGTTCCATAATATTCAAATAAATCATTTAGTATTCAAGACTGTTTCAATTCCTTGAGTTGAATAATTCATATCGAATGATCCATTCGAAAGATATTACGAAATTAAAAAAAAAACAATGTTAACCAAATAAGTACCTACACGAAGAAGAAGACACGAAGACGCGGGAATTGTCGTATCAGTATAAGTTCCTAGTTCAGTTTAAGTATTAAAAATAAAACGAAGAAATCAATGTTACGATTACTATATATTATGACGTATCGTACGATGCAGATATTCCTGATTAAATATTTGTTAATACTCATATTTTTTAATATATATAATAAACGTTCTTTGTTAATACTCATTTCTATTATACTAGCCAAGTAAGAGTTTGACTTGCATATATAGGTTAAGCGTTCATTTTTAGGATTACGTAGGTGGCCGAATACCTACATCAGTTTGCCAAGTGTGAGTTTTTGAAATGATTTTAGTAATAGTAGGGGAAGGGGTTACAAGGTGTGGTTTGCAACAGCCACGACTTTGCATTTGCCATTTGACTTCTTAATTTTAAGTTTTGCTTTAATTTAGTACAACAACAAAGAAAACAGCCGATAGCGATATTGTATTATCTATGTGAAACAAATAGTTATTCTATTTTATGGCTGTTTTTTTTTTAACTTCGTCAATAAAATGTTCCGTATTGAAGATGACGGTCCATTTTCAAACAAACACGTTCACACGCCACGGACACGCGCGTAGTTCTGCTCACTGCTGGGTGCAGCACCCGAGAGTCAGGACTCGCTCATCGCAAGAATCTTACACGTGAATCGGGAAACGCGACACTCCATATGGAGGGGTACGGTGTAGCGTATGTTTCTTTAGGTCTTAGGTCAGGATGTTAGGCCTCGAGCAAAAGTAAGTTTACCGGCTACCTTTGAACCGGAACACGTTAACGGCAAGCGCTGACGTATGGCGGCAGGAAAACGCAAAGCGGTGGTACCAATCCGGGCGAGTCGTTGCTAAACTCTACCACCTAGTCAGATGTCACGGTGTTTGTGATGGGAAGCCTGCGCTCGCCTTTTACGATCTGCCTAGCACGGGAAGGTAGATGGTCAATTCTGCAAAGGAACCCGAAACGCATGAAGACAGACGCGCGTAAAACAGTCGTTTTGATCAGGCTCTCAGTTATTGCTTGTGCTTTACACACGAGTCAGAAAACGAACGGCAGCGTTTGTTGCCTTTGCTGGTAAATGCATTACAAATCAGCAACAAGCCATGTATAATACCTTGATAAACAAATTGAAAATACTTGAATCCTTTATTTACTATGACAGAGTTTGTTAAGTCTTTATTTAAAATAGTAATTTTACACATTTACCTGAGTCGTAGACTAAAAGTACCATCCATGGCATTTCAAATAGTTGAGTTCGATTGCCGCCAAAAATTCTTTCAGCTTCGATGGAGCCACATTCAGTCGGAAGAAGCCGTAGTTTCGGATGGTCTCTGACATCTGGTACTGTTTCGACAGAGTTACTGTTGCTGCCTCGTTTATTATTTGGATGTTGTTCATGGCTGTTAGTGTTAAAAGGAAATGCTCCAAACTGTTCCCATTGATTGGTTTGTATAGAAATTGAAGTAGTGTGTTCATGGTTGTAGTACGCGTCACCGTCGTTAGGACGAGGAGGCGGTTCACAGCAAACCTACAAGTTTGATAACACTATAAATAAGTTCTTAAGAATATCCTCCTCAGAATGTGAAATCGTTTCCATTAGAAAGTTTTTAAAAGAAAGACTTAATCTTTATGGAAACATAACATAGAATAGAATAACTCTTTATTGTGCTCCAAAATACTTAAAAATATATAAACTTAAAGAAACCTAAAAACGAATGTTTTTAATCCTTTGATTTTCTTGTAGAAAAACATCAATAATAAAATAATTCCGGTAATTAGTAACCAAATGTAGGTAATTAAAAAAAATCTCAGCTGCTGGTGAGTTCGTTTCACCGCTTTTTCTCCTGATTGGCTAGGTTTGAAAACGGTGTGAAAACTATTTTTTAATATTTTTTTTTTCATAATGTAATTATTTTAATTTAATTCGTGACTTTTGTAAAAAAATATATGACAATTGTAGTAATTGTGCTACGCACTTACTAACCTATGTTTAAGTTATTGTATGTTTTTATCTTCTTTTAACAAAAGTAATAGAAAGGGACAAACCTCTTCTACTTTCTACTGACATGTAATCTATTACTCGGAAAATGTTGATTAAAAACATTACATTTTGACATGTCTGGACTAAATTGACACTTCTAAAATGTTCCATTTTTGTTTCATTTAAAAAATTTGGCATTCATTTAAAATAAGTTTAATTTGTGAACAGCAGAATCACCACCAATTATCTCGACCTCTCTGTGACCGTATTTTAGATAGAAATATAGAATTTAGATAAAAAGTTAACGATAGAAGTAATGATATTTTATGTTATGACAGGTTTTAATTTAGTTACATCTATTAATAATGATACATTTTTTAAATATATTATACCCAATGTAAACAAGTAACTAGCAAATTTTAGATTAAAGCACAATTATAAGTATTACATCTGTATTTGATTAGTAAGACAGCAATTGTTACCTTATTGTACATAAATAAAGAATTGTTGCTATTATTACTGCACATTCAATACGACAGTGACATTTCTTCAAGTAAAAGTCCAGCGTACTTGATATTCAATATCTCAAAACTATCGAAAAGTGATTATTTCATATCTTTTCATAATAATAAGTACATTCCCCCGTGTTGGTCCGGGCTCCTTTGTAGAATAGACCATCTGCCTTCCTGTGCCAGGCAGCTCG
>NJDD01007722.1:11691-24255 GCA_002245505.1 Calephelis nemesis | reverse complement strand
TCGTTTCATTTACTAAATCTATCACCTCATTCTTTAACTTTATTGTATTGTCTTGAATTGGTCTTACATTTGGAAGAACGAATTTGACACATTTGGTTTTACTCGTATATTTAATACCAAGTTATTTGCGCTAAACCAATTACAGACTAAAGAAAGTGCGCTATTTACTTCATCATAATCCGGGTCGAGTCTATTTACCTTAAAAATTAAGGATGTATCATCCGCAAATAGCACAATTTCACACAAACTCTGGACAGTTGGTGGTAAATCATTGATGTAAATCAAGAAAAGAAGTGGCTCCAAAATAGATCCCTGTGGAACACCCAAATGCAAAAATGAGCCTTTAGACTGTGTGCCATTAACTTGAACTTTTTGTAACCTAGATTTTAAATATGATTTAATTAGTTCTAAGGCTTTGCCTTTAACACCATAGTGCGCCAGTTTCACAAACAAGGTCTCGTGATCAACACAATCGAACGCCTTTGAAAGATCACAAAAAACAGCTATGGCATCACATGACTGCTCTCACGCTCTCATAACGTATGTTACTAATTTTATGCCGTCATCTTTGGTTGATCGACCTTTAGTAAACCCGTACTGCTTGTCACAAAATAATTTATTGGCATTGAAATAAGCTAACATTTGATTGTAAATCATTTTTTCAAAAAACTTGCTCATCACTGGTAATATAGACACAGGTCTATAATAAGTTGGGTCAGTTTTATCGCCAGATTTATAAAGTGGTAAAATTTTACTAATTTTCATAATATCAGGGAATGTCCCATCGTCAACACAAATATTAAAAATAAGACTAAGATACGGTGCTATAATGTTAATAACAGAGCCTAAAAACTTTACAGACATACCAAAGATGTCTTCACTTGCTTTAAATTTTAATGATTTAAAAGATTTTATTACTTCGTCTGGACTTACATGTCTAAAAACAAAAGACGTGTCACAAGTTTTAATATTTTGTTTTATAAATTGTTCTGCTACAATGGGGGAAGAATTTACTGTGCGTGTAATTTCTGCCGGAATTTTAGTAAAAAAATTTTCAAATTCATGAGCAATGGCTTCATCAGATTTAACGAAACTATTTCCTGTCCTTAATGTAAGCTCCAGATGCGGCTCTTTTGTTTTTATGGTTTCTCTATTTATAATTTTTCATACCGTTCTTTGTCTATCATTCGACTTCTTAATTTCCCTGTTTATGTGAAGAGCTTTAGCACAAATACAAACTTTTCTAAATAGCTTAGAATATCTCTTTACATAGTCTAAAAATTGCATATTTTGTGGTAGATTTTTTTGGGCGTACAAGTCATAAAGAATATCACGGCTTTTGAATATACCTGGCGTTGCCCAATCACTAAATTTTAGTTTATTTGTGACCGATATAGTTTTACACTTAAAAATGTTATAGAATTCATTATATACAATATTGAAGAATTGTTCACAAATGTCGTTGTTAAAATTAATATTGAGGCTAGAAAAATATTTTAAAATACGATTTTTGTAAGTATCTAAACGCTTTTCAGTTATGGTCCTTTTCTGTATTAATGACGGCTTTTGTTTCTTCTGTATATAATTTTTAAAACACACAGATTGACCACAGTGATCAGAACTCAAGCTGTTTATTATAACAGCTTCGTTTATGTTGCAGTCAGAAAAAACATTATCTATGCAAGTGGCAGTATTACATGTTATGCGTGTTGGTTCATAAAATGCATGTTTGAGATTAAAAGAGTCAAATAGAGCTAAGAGTCTTGTTGAATAACTTCTGCTTTCTAAAATATTTATATTAAAATCGCCGCATATAATCAAAGATTTATTGTTTTTATTTAGCAATTTTAAAACATTTTCCATTATCGTCTCAAACATATCAAAATTGTCACTTTTATTTTCCCCTCTAGGAGGCCTGTAAACACAGACTATAATGAAACGTGGCATTTCGATGCAAGATAATTCAATACTACTTTCTTTAGACATAGACATAACATCTTTCCTCACTTTGAATTTAATGCTATTTTCACAAATTATTAAAGAGCCTCCTCTTTTCCTAATTTTCCTAATTTTACTGCGGGATCTCCGAAGAACGCACCGCTGTCACCCTTACACCTGCCCGCAGGCTCATCCGCTCAGAAGCCTCCATCTTCTGATGCCATCATTTTGACGATAGTAGCAGGGGGTCACACCATGCTATGCTATGCTGCCTCACGTCCCGGGCTGCTTTTTAAGCCAATTGACACCCCGATCAGTTGACTCACAGCCCCAAACCCCTTTTAGTCGCCTCTTACGACAGGCAGAGGATACCGTAGCCCTATTCGTCGCCCGGTACTACAGGGTCCAATTTATGAGAATATAATGTATGTTAAAAATAGTTTGTGTATGTTTACAAAAAATGTGATGTTCACGATGTAAATACGAGAACTAAAAATAATCTAGCATAATGCAAAATTCGTCTCCATAAAACTAGTAGTTCACACCGAATTGAGACCTTGCAAGAAAGCAATACATTCTTTTATGGTTCCAACATTCCGTCATTCACCATTGCTTTGATACGAGCATGGTAACAAAGTTTTACAGCAAAATAATCGTAGGAGTTTCGTGACTTTCTTTTACTGCAGGAAGTTCAAACATGCACTTAATTTTCTAGTCTTAACTCTGATTACAAAATTGAAATAAAATAAGTGGTGTATTAAAAAACAAAAAAACCCGAGTAAACAAAATTTGCGACTACAAAGAATAACACTAAAATTATAAATTCAATCGTAATAGTAACTTTGGAGATGAGCATAAATGAAACACGTTGTAGATAACAAGTGGTCTATTAAACACAAAAACCCGAAAAGATATTACGATCAGTTATAGATTTTTATTAAGCTTCTCTAAAATGTATTCTATCAAAAATGTATTTATTGAACATCGTCTTCACCGTTACACGATATTCGTGTCGATGAAGCCAAGAAATTATCACGATACAGTCAAGTCACCGTCAAGACATCATCACGGTCGTGAGACAGGTACGACATCGTTACAATGTCGTCACGACACAGACACGATATTATCACCAACGAAAACATCGTAGCCATCACCATCACCGTTAATATAATTAATCACCGTTGTCTTTGTAATATTACTGTTCTGATATTAAGGAAATTCAGTACAACAGACTGCTTTTATTGTCTAATACTCATAAACTATGTAGAACAGAAAATTTACAAAATAATATTCACCCATGTTCGAATTAAAAAAATTTATTAATAATCTCTACGCACTTACCAAATTTCATGAAGATTGGATCAAAACTACTTAAATTATCGTCGAACAAACATACAACTGCAACCCCTTCTCAACACTCTGTCAATTCGCTTCTCTCGCTCAGTAAATAAGTAAATCCTTTTGGGTCAATGTGTATAGGTATATTTCTACAATAAGCTATCCAGTGTTATTATTAGAGATCTACATTTAAATAAGTTTAAAAAATGTATAAAAAAAATTGTTTAAGATAGACTTTTTTTTTTAAAAAAATGTATAAAAGCAAAATTGTTTAAGATAGACTTTTATAAAGTCTCGGAGTATTTGGAAAACGAACATGCTTAAGTATATATGTTTCAATGTTGCACTGCAATTTTTAACGTGATTTGTTGTACTTTCTTAGTTTTTGTTTACTTAAGTTATAATTATATCGTAATTCGTATTTTTTATCTAGTTGATAATGTTACTATTAGTATTGATAATAGACAAGCCCTCTGAGTTTATTTCGCCTGATCTTCTCAGTGTGTAGTAACGATTTCGATCCGGTGGTAGGTACCTAGTTTAAAAAAAATGTCAACGCGCACATGTACTACTTGTATGGTCCATGTGAATAAACATTTTTCTGATTCTGATTCTGACTGTTACAGGTAAACACAAAAAAATCACATGTTTTCTTAAATTATTACACTAACAATTATTTCTTTGAACAAAGTAATTTAACTACTTAATAAAGATTAAATATTTAAATAAAAATTATATTTCTTACTATTTAATACTTATAATAATGTAATATTTAATACTTTTATTTTATGGGTTGGCGGAAACAAATTTATTTTATTAGAGATAAGCTCGACCTTGGTACTTTGTTTCTTTTTACTTTTAAGTATATTTTGTAATATCTGTTGTTAATAATAATAACTTTAGGTATAAACAAAACAAACATCTCTTTAATTTGTTATTAATGGACAGTACTACTATTTAAATTATGCGCTTCAGCATTACACTGTTTACTTTTTTTAAAAGCTTTTATTTAACTTGCAATGTATGTATATGTTAGTTCGGGTGAAATCTTTGAACTCAATTTTGAAGCAGATATCTTCAACCAATTGGCTTGAAACTTTCGATACTCGTTAAGTTTTGTAATACTAAATTACGTGACGTCATTTTAAATCCAATATGGCGGACCACCTAAGATAGCGGAATAGTTAGTTTGAATGCACTTCTACAATATGGATATCAAACAAAAGAGCTCGTTGAGACCAACACGAAAAATAATGTTACGTCATTCTAAACCCAATACGGCGGATCATCGAAGATGGCGGTTTAGTTATTTTTAATGCGTTATAACATAATAACATTTATTTGCGCAAATAGGGTAAGAGCTACTGAGCTGAGGGGGACTTAAAGCTCGGTAAAGTTGCATTAAATCGCGAGATTAGCAACAAATTAGTCATTCAAAAAAAAAGTGTGCATAAATGCCGGGATTGCGGAAATGTGTCGCCCACGGGCTGAGCACTCTGCTCGGCCCACAGAGCTCGGTGAAGTTGCGAAAATCGCGAGATTAGCAACAAATTAGTCATTCAAAAAAAATGTACCGCCATTTGAAAACCGAGCGTAGTCGGATGCACAACATAGTCTTAAAGGATGAATTTTGACCAAGGATAAGGTTTGCCCTATGTAAATGTAACGAGAATATGACAATTTTGAATAAAGTGTGGTTCCGGGGATGAGTTATAGAATGTTCCAGAATTTGGCCCTCTCAGAGTATAAATTCGGGATACCATTCGCGGTCGGACATAAAAAAAAGTAACTGGGAAGTATTGGAAGATAGTCAAAAGATTAATCCCGGAGAACCTCCTCTGCGTCACTCTCTCCGTTGAAAACGTGTATGTGTCTTGTTCCTGAAATCTCTCAACATGGTATATTTTCGTCGACCCTAGGAAATCTATCCGCCTCAGAAATACTGCGTGGAATCATGGAAAAACGACATTTTAGTTTTTCCATAGAAACAGAACGTGTGGAACGAAGTTCCTCGGGTCAGGTAGTACCTATATATAAACAAAAATCAATTGCTGTTCGTTAGTCTCACGATTTGCCCAATTTTGGTTTTAAATTATTTGTTCTAGTCCAGGAAAGGTTTAGAAAATTAAAAGAAAAGAACAGCTGCGAGGAAACTAGGAAAAATAAATTTTAAATTTTACTCACACGAACTGAACGGGTGGAACGAAGTTTTTCGGGACAGCTAGTAGACTATAATATTGTTAAGTTATCGATAAAGGATGCACACAGCACAACACAATACAAATAAAATGTCACTTAAAATTAATTAAGAAAACATAATGAATTTTCTTAATTAATTTTCCCTGTACTTCTTGTTTCCCTGGTATAATAATATAGAATATAATATTATGATGGTTTAATTTATTGCTTACTGGGATTAATACAATGGAAATTTTGCTAAAAATTTTCTTTTTTCATGGTTTCTTTGGAGGTATTTCAAAATAAAAAAATGGTGTGTGTGCGATTCACACACGACGGAATTGAAACTTCAGTAAGTCGACATAAGAATGAGATGAACATATAGGTAGGTATTTGTGTGTCTTACCTGTCGTTTTTCCGTTGCATCCGTTTTGAAATCACAACGATTCTAAAGAAGTTTCACTTCAAAAATCGGTGGAAGTTATTTAACAAACACAAGAATAAAAAGTTCCACAATCAACTATTTTATGAAAATTTCAAAATTTCTAACCCAATGAAATAACTAACTTTGAGGAACCCACCATCATCCACCGTCATTTTCTGTTCAAATTTTTATTTGTTTCTTATTTCGCCAGACTGGCGTGCTGTTTACCTGGACGAACTACCTACTGGTTTGGCACGTGGAAGCAGGTAGGTAGGTACGTCCGTCGCGTTGATACCTACTACCTACTTTCACTTACTTAGATAGGTAACAGAAAATGTTACCTATCTAATGTTATATACTTATATATCACATTAGTAATTTTTTTTTATTATTTCTAATTATGTGTTGCAAGATTTTTAAAAAAGTAATGAAAAATGTTCTGTCCATGATTTTTCACGTAACCTGCTTTTAATACATTTTCTACCATTTATTTATTATAAAATATGTTTCATTGTATTAACATTTTGGTGAAGGTCGATTTAAGTTCGGATCTTAGATTGTAATACCAATCTATACTAATATTACCTATACCTAGGTGCAGCTAAAGAATTTGTTTGCTTGAAAGCGCTAAACTGAGGGACTGGAGGATACTATACCGATTACAAACATATTTCAGTGGTAGATTGTCCATGATTCAAGGAAGGCAATAGGCTATATATCACCATGCTAAAACCAATAGGAACGAAGCACCAATAAGGGAAGTTTCAAAATCGGATGTCAAGCAACACGAAGTTCGCCGAGTCGGCTAGTAGTAGATAGATTTGATGACATGGCTCTAGATGTCAAAAATGGCAAATACCTAACAAAAGAAAATAATTTTTCATTACTCTGATCATGTTAAATTTCTTTTGGTTTAAAAGTATTTTGTACACTAGCGAAATTCATTTAATACCTAGTTTGGCTCAGGATGCACAAAAATGTCATTTACAAGTAACTTAAAACTAGTAGGTAGGTATTTGGATATACATTTCCACCGAGCCCAAAACTACCAATGCCTGTCATGGTTACGACTTTACTAAAAGACAAATTTACGGTACAATAATCTAAGATTAACATTTATTTTCTTTGTGTTTATAAGTGGATACAAATTAATTGTACATTATAGTTACGATATTGCCGAACGAAACTTCTTACTTTGATGTGAATTTCTTATTTATTTTGATTTGAATGAAAATATATCAAAACAATACTCACGCTCAGCTGGGAGCGAACGTAACAACAGCGTCAGCGACAACAAACACACATTCATCATTTTTCCCAATGACATATTTCGTTAACAAACTGCCCCCGTCCACATGTCACCGATAACACCAAGTTCTTATTATTGTTAAGACTAAATAAATTCACTACAGCGTATTTACCACAACGTGATATCATAACGGCACAAAAAACACTTTAAAACAGTTTGGATTAGAATGTGAGCATTATCATAACAATTTATTGGAATTCATTTAAACTCATATAAATCTAATTAAGATTCGAAGCTAAAATTGGGAAGTGACTGATGGATGGAAATTGTTTTTGATGGACGGCACCAAAGGTCTCGGAAATGTTTTTGTCAAAAATGTTATAAGTTCGATTATTATCTGAAGTCCAAGGATGACGCAAAACAGGTCGGGCGTAACAGCGAAGATGGCGGAGGTCGCCTGGTCCAGTCGGCCAGCACGAAGCGGCGGGGTACGCGGTGGAGCACGCGGTGGGGCACGCGGCGGACACTTGTGACCACACACACAGGCACGACGCGAGTGATGAGACCATTTCATTTTATTTGTTAATAGAAACAGCACACACGAACAGGAAACTTGCTAGCTACCTACATTCTAGAAATGTTGTGGTCTCATCGACGTTATATTGATGTTTTATGTTTTAAATTTAAATACATGAGCAAAAGTTTAAATAAATTTAGGTAAATCTATTTTAATGTGGACTGTAAACTCTAATTAAGCATAATAAACGTACTTCATTTATATAATTACTAGCTGTTACCCGCGGCTTTGCTCGCGTCCCAAATAAATTTTCTGATTAGATATAGCCCATTTATCAAATCATTTTTTCATACAAACTTTCAATTCTTATTTTACTCCCTTAGGGGTAGAATTACCTGAAACACTTAAATACGTATCTAGTCATTTTTAATAAGTAACCCAAAAAAAGTTTCATGTTTCTAACTTAAAAAATGGCCGTCTTCCATACAAACTTTCAACCCCTATTTCACCCCTTAGGGGTAGAATTTCCAAATTCCGTCCTTAGTGGATGTCTACGTGTATTATATTGTATCTTATAATTTAAGTTTTATTTGATGTATTTATAATTTCTCTGTATTTGATGCACAATAAAGAGTTATTGTAATACATTAGTATTGTATTGTATTGTAATCAATAAAATGACGCAACCCACCAAATTCCATGGCTGTATTTGTATATCCAAAAGTTTTTGTTCGCGATGAGGAATCAGTCAGTCGGGACATGTTATTTATTATATGTATAGACAGACTTTATAACTAACCCATCACTTACAACCACATATCTATAAAAAAACCGTAAAATTTCCTACCCATATTCCCAAGAAAGTCTCAACTTTCAAGCACTAATAAAACTAAACTCACATCTATTGACGACACATTTTCTACCAATTTTACTTGATGGCTTTATCATAAGACTGTATAAAATGTTGGTATTACTTTCAACGAAACTTTTTCTTTGATCCCCTAGTTAAAGGAGTAAATATTGCCAACATTTTTCTGTTCCCCGTGATTATCCCCGTGTTGATTCATATTCTCTGAGTATAATAGGGCATCTGCTTGCTCTGCCAGGCGAGCACAGGTTAAAACATATATGTTATTACGAACGAGACCACTGGTGGTAGAGTACTGTACAGCAGCTTGCCCGGGTGGGACCCACCGCCTTACCTATTCCTGCTGCTATGATGACAGCGTCCCGAGGATAAGGTAGCCTCTAGACTTGTACAATTGGCTTGCACTTTGTACACAAAATAGCAGCGCATCTACAACATCTTTGGTATTTATAGGCCATTATTATGAATTACCATCAGGAGGGCCGTGTGCTCATTCGCTATCTTATTACATAATAAAAAAATAGATAATTAAAGATAGGTATAAAAAGCTGAATCACACGTATTCCAAAGTTCAAATAATTTGTTTCAAATTATTTATATTGAAAATAATTTAGAGTTAAATAGCAAAAATACTGGCTTTGCAGTTTAAAAAGAAATCATACCTTATTATTTCAGTTTAAAGAAAGACATTTTTAAAATCATACACATCAAAAAACATGTAGGTCCTGATACTACAGCAAAAAAGTACTATAAAGTACTACTTCAGACAAAATATCTAATAAATAGTTAAATGTAATTAATAATAATCGGTTTTTTTGTTAATAAATTTAAGAAACTGAATTAAAATATTGTTCAAAAAATAATTCATTGTCTATAACCATTTCTAGGTGCTATTAGTGTACTTAGAGACTTTCTAGGTAAAATACCAACATTTTATTTGTCTTTCTGAAACGATCTTCATCTTATTTTTCGCGCATTAACCAACGGCGTGGTAACACCTGCATATTAGTGAATAAAAAACTACAATACAAATCTCTACATTTACACATAACATACTCTTTCACATGCTGTTCAAACAACATAAAAATGTAGTAAACAATAGTAAAATGTTCCAATTATAATAAATACTTAAAAAAATTTATAAACATTTTAGGGAATAATAGTAAATAAAATAAATAAATATCCCTGGACAAGATACACAAATTGAATCTAACCCCAAAGTGAGCAAATTATATGCTAGTGTTATTATGGGTGTTAGTCAACGATACTATTACCTAGAAATACTTAAATAGATACCAGAATAAATTTAATAAATACCCAGACCCGGAAATGCAGACATCTAAATGTTCATCACACAAATGCCTGCCATCGTTGGGAATCGAACCCAAGCCTTACGGTTCGTCGATGCAATAAGTCGAGTACGCTAGCCACTCGACCAACGAGGCGGTCAAATAATAAACCTACTAGGAAACTTTCATGTTTGGTTGGTTTCTGACACTTACATTCTTGTTTTA
This sequence comes from Calephelis nemesis, assembly GCA_002245505.1. Classification (NCBI taxonomy): domain Eukaryota; kingdom Metazoa; phylum Arthropoda; class Insecta; order Lepidoptera; family Riodinidae; genus Calephelis; species Calephelis nemesis. The sequence goes on along the minus strand of NJDD01007722.1, from coordinate 14,229 downwards.
TCTGATCGTGAACCTGCACAAAACCTACAAGTAAACATGCCTGTTTCATATTGTAAACCAAAGAGCATTGCTAAGTAGAAGTCGCAGACTGCCAAGAATTTTTGAGATCGTTTTCTCAGCATAAATAAGTAATATTATGTCATTATTTATGCAAAAAAATACTAAATAAGTGAAAAACTAACTCCAAAATGAATTACTCTACGATAAGATATCGCCTATTCACGGTACCTAATAGAATTACCCTAAAGTACTACAAAAACATATGATTTATCTATTTATATTAAAATTTAGAAAAGTAAGTAAACTGATACAAAACTTATTCATCTAAAAAGTATTATACGATAATATTCTGAAAAGAATATATTTGAAAAGTAGTTCACTGAGTACAACCGTTCCGTAAGGAGCCAAACACAAGCATACCGCGCAGTACACAGATTGACGTTATTTTAAAACGGTTCGGGAGGTTGGATATCGTCCAACCTGCGTGATATTCGTTTCGTGATGATCCCTGAAAACAACTTGTAAACGTGGCTCAGAAGTGAGATGGCTCTAGCACCAGTGTTCCAGAGGCATCGACCTGGCGATGCCTCTGGACCAAACATTTATCATTGGTGTTCCGCTCCTTTTGATCTTAGCATGATGATAGCCTTCTTCAATATGGACTAACACTAACACTGAAAGTTCAAGCAAACAAACAAACAAACTCTTCAGCTTTTTAATATTAGATTCTCTACTTCTTATCGTCGGAGCTTGGTGGAATTCCATTCTTGATGTAATTTATTTAAAAACACTTGTACTTTCCACAATATATTATTGTGGAAAGTACAAGTGTTTTTAAATAAATTACATTTTTAATATTAGTATAGATAGTGAAGATTTTGGTTCCGAGCTCTTACAAAAAAATATAGACGAACTGCTTTCATACCAACTATCCTGATTTAAATTGGATAAAATAACTGCGGCCTGAACTTAAAAAATATTACTGCGTTTTACTGCGCTTAAAGCATTTGTTACGTAGTAATTATTTGTACAAGTTTATTAAGCGTAAACATTTCACACCATTGACAGTACAAAAAGTATAATCACTCCGAAGCAAAGGCAAACACGTGGCTAGAAGTGTAACCAGGACACCCACTATTAGACGAAGGTACTGAGAATATAGCACTTAAGTACTTTACGAGCTTATTTTTAAGTACGTTACATACAGCGAGCTTTTGTGTGTGGAAATGTTAGACCCCTACAATTGTTCTGGATGCTTACAATTTTCATATACGTTCATTTACGTATTTAGTTCCCTGAGTATTAGATATAAAAACCAAGACTGTGATTGTAAGTAATGTTACAATATTTAATTGGAAGCATTAAAGTGTTTGGTAAAAAGTTCCTCCTTAATGAGTCTGGCTATACCTACTTATGATCAATTTTCAATGACATTTTCTAAAATAGACTTAGTAATCCGCACTAAGACTTCAAGAAGTGTACCTAAGTTAGTACTGTCACGTTTTTTAAATCACCTTGTTTTTGTCAGTTTGTATTGTGAGGCTTGGTCCGGCAGCTAATTTAAAGGAATCTCCTGCTAAACCTACCTTTACCTAGTAAAAAACCATTTTTACAAAAATAGGGTGATTTAAAAAATTGCACATAATCTGGCGTTTAGAACATTTAATCCCATAATATATTATATAATAATTTGTTTATGAATAACTTAGTTACTAAAATGAGAATTGTTTTTTTTGGTATTTATCCTAGATTAAACAAATTATATGTTTGTTTTGTGTTTTGGTCAACGGTACTCACATTTGGAAATGTTCTACTAGAATATATGTCAGCGCAACCACATAAGTTTTTCTGAAAAACTAGAATAATTAAGTTAAATAATTAGACTACCTAAAAATTCATCGGTTCATAAACCATCAGTTGATTACTTTTAGTTTGTTACGATGTAAAATTAAGGTTATCATTGTCATTTCAACGACTTGTAAGCACGAACACGTACGCCAAGCTCTGTAAATACGGCCGCACTGTGGGCAATGGCATTCACACGCCGATCGCCGGCGGTTGCCCGTTAAATAAACGGAGTTTAAAAGTGCTTGTGAAGTTTTTTTGAGAAGAGATAACTTGAAGGTATTTAAAAATTAATTCTTTTATCTGAGGGAAAACAAAGGTAATCCCCAAACCGGTAATAGTCGAAAGACCAAGTCCGGCCCTTCTCAAGGCCAATCTCCTCCCAAGATCTCCAGCTCTAGAGGCTCACAGCGCTCATGCTCGCCGTCTTCCTCTTCTGAACAGGATAATGCCGAGTCGTACAGATGGGAAAAAAGCAACTTCGCGCAAATCGCGCACCTCCACCCTAAGGAACTCACCCACCCAGTTCCTGAAAACTAGTGGCAAGACGCCCTCCCAACTACACCCCCGTCTGGAACGCCTGGACGAAGGCGGCACTAACCACGTCTCCAAAGGCGGTTCTATGTTCTGTCCCGCACTCGAAGGCGGCACAATTTGGAGTTCCCAAACAAAAGGTAGTGCAACCTTAAACTG
>NJDD01007722.1:0-11435 GCA_002245505.1 Calephelis nemesis | reverse complement strand
ACAACAGCCACTCCAACAACATCAGCCTCTACACAAGACATTGTAATGATGAAGCTAACATCAACCAAGAAGTCTACCCGGAAAAGGTCTCCGAAAAGCATCCTGGATCAAAACTTCGTCATTACGGCTCGACTGGCAGACTTGGGCCTCCACAGTGACGACGTCATTGAGGCCATGGCGATATACTTAAACAACCACAGTGTAGCACTAGAAGCAGCGGGTACTCTTGAAGCCCCTCCAACAGAAGAAGATGTAGCAGCGCTAGCAAGAGCATCTAACGCAACCAACACCTTACCGCCACCACAACTTTTCTGTAGAAATCGCGACAACGACCAAGCTGGGAAAGAAACAGACCAGGCAAAATGCCAGTATTCGGCCCCCTCCCCACCTCAAACCCCTACATCTCCATCCTTCGTAGCCATAGCAGCCAAGACGGTTACGAACCCCTCTGCAGCACCAGCACCAGCACCACAAGCTTAAGCCACTGCATCAAAGAGCCGATACCCACCTCTGGTGGTAGAAAACCTCCAAGACTGGGCGAAGCACTTTAAAGCACTTAAAGAAAAACTTGGACAAGCCCCAAATGCCCGCTCCTTTAGCAGAGGGGTACGCTTTCCACCAAAAGAAGAGAAGAAGTACTGGGTAATTCAACGTTACCTCACACAACTAGAGAAATCCGAATTTCTGCTACTAAGTACAGGAGAACGAAGAAGTGAAGAAGAACCCAAAGCCCTGGAACGAGCCCACGAAACTTAGGGCAAAGAAGTCAAAAAAGGCTAAGAAGACTGCAAACATCAAATCGTCTGAGCCAACAGAAATAACAACAACTTCCGAGAAACAGACAAGGTAATATCAACTCCCAGCCCACGATGGTCGCTCAACCCTGAAAGTAACCCCTATAACCCCGGACGAAGGAAAACTGGTAGTACTCTATGCAGGCTCTAGGAGTAAAGTTCCTAGTCGGCGGTCAACGGATGCAAATTTTTGCTATCTATAAGCCTCCACAAAAATGCTACAAAAATAGCATAGAGCAACACTGGTCTTACTTAAAGACTAGCAATTCTAAACATGACATTTGAAGATACCCGGCTATCATTTATACAAGTTTATGCACCCACGGAAAAAGCTAACCAAGAAGAGATCGATGATCTCTATTGTACAGTCAGCAAAGCTATTGAAATGTCACATAAAAATTTCATACTCATATTCATACTTCATACAAAATTCCAAAAAATTATGAAAATTCGGAAACTTAGTTGCCGTTAGATGCCTCATAAACTGACAGCGGAAAAGAAGCGGGCTCGCGTAGAATGGTGCTTACAGATGCTACTGAAGTACGACCACGGACATTCTAATGCTAGTTACGACATAGTCACAGGAGACGAAACGTGGATTTTATTGTTTTCTTGTGAATGGGTGCAACCTTGTGAATGGGTGTTTGAAAATAAAGAAAGTGAGACAGGCGAAAAACGTTGGTAAAAAAATTATCGCATTTTCTCATCGTCGCCAATCTGTACAATCCCATTTGAAGATCAAAAAAGCACTCTACCATTTGTTTACCTTATGTTAGAAAAAGTTCACGAAAGACGTCCCAAAAGCCGCATCCTCCTATACCATGAATACGCTTCTTCACACACAGCCAACCAAACAAAGGTATTTTTAGCTTTCAAAAAAGTAAATCTCGTCACTCGTCCTGTGCATAGCCCCGACCTAGCCTGCTATGATTTCTGTGTTTTCCCCAAAATCAAAGATTCAATGAGAGGTTTTACTTTGAAGATGCAGCACGTAGAAAACATGCCTTCAGATCTGTGGTCCTTTTGTTTTAAAAAATGGTTCGATCGCATAAGAAAAGGTTTTAAATTTTAAGGAGATTATTTTGAAAAGCAATTAACATAATTTTGTGGTCATAACATGTTATTTTTTAAGTTACGCTACACTTATAGTGTGACCTACGTACCTACCCAATAAAATTGCAACTATGAACTTACTTAGTACTTACGTACGAAACGAAAGAGTGTTTATTTATTTACTTTTCGGGAGCATATTTTTTACATTGTGGTTTGCGAATATGTTAATTTTTATTTCTTTATATAAGTCAACTTGTTATATTTATTACAAGATTCATTATCATTACAAAAAAAATTGTCAGATTACATTCAAATCATTCTTTCTTTACTTTAAATTGAGCACTTGTAAGAATTAAATTTTACGCTAAACTGTGATTGATATTTTCAATGGCAATGGTATACATTCATATCTTGTCCAAATATTGGTTTCTGGGAACGGAAAATAAAATATCGTCTATTGTAATAGTACATCACTATAAAATTGAACACCAAATATGGCGTTCTTGGCAAGCATGAGAACTGTCATGACGTCACTTTTAATCGACGCAAAAGTGACCATAGACAAAACTGTCGTTATCTCTTTCGGCGTACGTAATATCAACATTTGTTAAAAAGAGACAAAGAGATGTTGTAAAGTTATATGTTGATTCCAATCCTTTGCTGCACTGCACGTTGCACGTTGATCCTTTGTTGCACTTCTTTGTATATTCCTATTCCTATGATACTACTTTATAATTACTAAAATGGACCATGGGACCTATAAAAGATGTTAGTATGACTTTACTAGGGAAGTGCCAGTGTTTATACAATCGAAAAGGGAGGCATCGATAATTTGCTTTGGATATATTCTTAAACTACACAAAAATAACAAAACGTGTATATATATGTTATATATTCAATCTGAAAAAAAAAGTATCTTCACGCCCATATCCCCGAAGAGGTAGGCAGAGGCACAACCAGGGCACCCACGACTAGCCGAAGACACTAAGTCCCATAATGTGATAGATGGCAAGCCTATCGCCAACCGGGCACATTTCCAATCCCGACCAACATTTTTTCTTATTAGAAAATTAGAAAAATCCAATTTCCTTTTGTTGGCCAACCCGGGATTCGAACCCGAGACCTCTTGCAGTCAAGTCCAACACCCGGACCGCTAGACCACAGAGGCGACAATCAATATTCAATCTGAATCAGCTAATAATGGAGTCCGTTCTAAATCATTATTATTATTTATACTTTATTGTACAATATAAACACAAACATAACATACAAAACAAAAATATTACAAAAAATGTACAAATGGCGGTCTTATCGCTCAAAGCAATCTTTACCAGACAACCAGGAAAGACAAGAAAACTACAGGAAATCGAATAATTACAAAATAAAATTAAAGGTAAGAACACAACACGTACGTTTGCACGTAACAAAACTAAAAAGAAAAATAAATGTAAGACATAATTTAAGCAAACATAAAAGAAAAATAGATCAATACATATAAAAGCACTAACAGTGTATGAATAAAAATACATTTTTAATTACAAAGTAATATTAATAATATACAAATACACAAATAATTACATAAGAATATACAAACATACATGCATACACGAATAAATATATATTTATGTAAAGGCATACATAAATTACATATAATAATACATAATATCTATGAATGAAATGAATATAAGAAATGCATATTTATTTGACTACAGCAGTAAGACAGTAACAAATGAATACTATAAATGAAACTGAAAAAAAATTTAATACATTATTCCATGTAAAAAAATATAACAAGTTTTTTGAAACTTCACAAAGTCTCAGCCTTTGGAATATGGGCAGGCAGGTCGTTCCACAATTTTACAGCAACTACAGCGAAAGAAGAAGCATAAAACTTGGTCTTATTGGGGGGTATTAATAAAGTTAAATTATCACCTGAACGAAGATTTAGGTTGTGGATCCAAGGAAATAAAAACTTTTTTTGAGATAAACAGGGGCCACTGAACTAAATAAAATACAATAAAGCAGACGAAGCACATGAACATTCCTGCGCAGACAAATGGGTAGCCACTTCATTCTTGAACGAAATTCAGAGACGTGGCCATATTTTCTTAAACCAAAAATGACCCTTAGCAGGAATTTTTAAGACGCTAAGTTTAAAAAAAAAATAACCATTTAAATCAGGATAACATACATCAGTATAATCAATTAACGGTAGTAAAAGATTTTGACACAGAGCAATTTTAGCCGTGTCATGACCGATGCGGAAACCATATTGAAAACGATTAAGCAAATTATGGGTATTCAAATGAGAATTCAATTGATGGTATACAACAATCATAAACCCCTAAGAAATTTCCAAACTCTCTTAAGGTCATTGTTCTCAACCGATTTATAAATATGACGTCTTTGTGCATCCCTACATAGGGTATTGCAGTGATTACGCAAAGATCCATACATTTCAACGGCTTCAAAAGACTGGTCCAGAGGCAACCTTACTTTTGCTCGGTTTTATTTTATTTATCATGGACTTAAGATCATTAGTTAACCATGGCGTAGGCAGATATTTAAGCCTAACTGTCTTTATGGGATCATGATTATCATAAAGCTGTATTAATTCGTAATTAAACAACCTCAGCTTATCATTAACACATTCTGAAACGATGACATGAGTCCAATATATTTCACTTGCTTCAACTTGAATCTGCCTAGTATTCATTCCACTGAAATTGCGTAAAAGAATAGTTTAGGGTTTCACTTTGGGAGGCCGAATAGAGTAAGACAAAAAAAGGAGATCATGATACAAAGAAGCAGGAGCTGGAATATGACCATATTTAAAAACAAAATCTGGAAAAGAGACTACAGTTAAATCTAGAAGTGAAGGCGTGCAACCAGGAAGAAAGTGAGTAACTCTGGATGGTAAAATTTTAAGATTGCAGGAATCAATTAAAGATTTTAACCATCTGGAACGGTAATTACTCCTTATAACACGAATATTAAAATCTTCCATTATTATAGGACGACTATATAGATGAGAAAACTGCTCTAACAACATTTCAAAAGAGTTGAAATAGTCCATGGTAAAAGAAGGGCTAGAAAATTCTCCAAGCAATATTTTTGAATTACTTAAGGTGACTTCCAATAAGAGATGTTCAGCGGCATCTGGTAGGGGGGGGGAGGCTGAGCGGAAATACTGACTACATAATATGTTATATTGGACCAGATATAGATTGCAACTCCTCCTCCTTTCTCGACCCGGTTATTACGAAGTTGATTAAAGCCTGGCAAGGAGTAAACTGCTGATGGTAGACATCGTTTTAAATATGTCTCAGAAATCAAGATGGCATGAATATTTTCGATTGAAAATCATCACCATTACTTCAAGTTTCCGACTCACTAGAACAATCTTCTAGATTTATTAGAAACGTGTAATTTGTATGTTATTAAAACGAACGTCACGTCTTGATTTACAACGCTTTTTGTTCTTTCCACAACGCTTTTCCAGTTCTCCTTGTACTTGCGAGCAACATAGCTTGAAATCAATTTAAAAAATCAATTTTAATGTTATTTCATTATTTTGATATTACTAGCCTACGCTAGCGACTTTGTTGTCGTAAAGTTTAATAAGCTAACCATATAAATAAATCTGTGAGTAAAATCTAGTACCAGAGAGATCAAGTTTTGCCACGGTTACTACTGGAAAATTTGCCAATCCCAATCTTCCTAGGAGTCCGCGGCGGCGGGTTGATCGGGTATTGAACAGTGATTTACCGTGTACTCTTCAAAAAAGCTTCTCCTACTCTGGGTCTAATGCAAGTAGAACTCAACAAACCAGGGAAGCAATAAGTCAAACTTCAATGTAAGGTGCTAATCTGTAGATTGTATGCGGGAAGTTTGTCACTGACATCAAATCTCTTACAAAAAGCTATGCGGCTAATGCCACCGTGATCTAATAAGGCATAGCGCCATCTGGTGACCATATAAGGCGTAACTGACGATAATTATTTTATGTATTTTTAATTTAATGAAAATGCCTAACTTAGATTCAAGTTGTGTAGAAAAACATAAAAAACGAAAATCCATAGTTAAATCTCTAAAATACAATTTTGAACTTAACATACCGCCCACCAAGGACAAACTGTCCTTCATCTATAGGCCACCAACCGTGAAGAGGTATGTAACTTTCTTTAGGCATTTCCTTAATTCTACTAACACACTAACAACTAACACATTGAACATAACAAAATTTAAACAATAACAATACTAAAATTACACTTCAGTGTTACGACATCATTTACTCTGTACAACAATATATTAAACTAGCATATCAAATTACACTATTACAAAAATAAACTATTACATATCATCTCGATTAACAGGCAACAAACATAATTTAGACACGGAACGTTTTATAAAAGAATTTTTACATTTTAATGTTACCACTCGCGTTACATTGTCTGCCCCCAGGTGCTTCTGTACAATTCTGCCAAAGAGCCACTTAGTGGGAGGTAAATCATCCTCTTTAATGAGGACCACGTCTCCGATATTAGGTTCAGGGATTTGGTTTGCCCACTTGTACCTTTGCATACAATGTGTCAGATACTCGTTAGACCATCGGCGCCAGAAGTTTTGTAGCATTCTCTGAATCAACTGCCATCTTTGTAGGGAACTCATAGAGGAATGTTCATAACTGACAGAAGGAACACTAACTAGAGGTTCGCCTATCAAAAAATGGCCTGGCGTTAATGGGACAGGTTCTTCTGGATCATTACTTAAGACAAAAATCGGGCGGGAATTTAAACACGCTTCCACTTGACTTAAAATCGTCACCATTTCTTCGTAAGTTAAGGTAGCCGTACCAATGACTCTTCTTATATGGTACTTGGTAGATTTTACACCTGCCTCCCACAAACCTCCAAAATTTGGAGAATGAGGAGGTATAAAATGTAACACTATATTCAATCTGTGAATCCTTTATTCTACCACCAACCCTGAGGACATTTTTCTCATCAATAAAAGGATTCAAACATTTAATTTTGTTAGCCTTGAACTTAACGCACCCGTATAGTATGATGCCTGATATTTCTTGTGCAAAATATTTAGCTTGACACAATTTGACATAGCAAGTAAAGGCATCATCGAGTTCCCATTTGCATAAATACTTTGATCCATTTCTACTACATCTGGAATCATTCTTGGTTACAAAACGAAGACAATAAGCGATCACTCGTATGAGCCTGGTAAGATTTGAATATTTATCGATTATGGAACTATATACGGCAACACTTCTAGATCTGTAGAGTTGTACTTGGATTTCGCATAAACAACGTTTTTCTCTCCTAGAAACTTAGGACCGAATTTCCAGAGATCGTGAGTCAAAAGCAACTTTGGAGTTAAACCACGTATCGTATAACCACGTATTAAAGCGCAATCGGCTGGGTTATGTTTGGTAGACACATGATACCAATGTGACGAATCCAAAATCGATAAAATCTCCGAAACCCTGTTTGCAACAAAAGTTTTCCAGTTACTAGGATATTTACTCAACCAAGCCAAAACCACTGTGGAGTCTGTCCAAGCTCGAACTTGACTGATGGGAATTTGCAACGTTTGAGCAATCTCTACCAACAGTTTGGCCAATAAGACAGCACCTCACAATTTCAAGCGGGGAATGCTGACTTGCTTGATGGCGGCTACTCTTGTCTTAGCCGCTAACAAAGAAACGTGAACATTACCCTCGTGATCTAAAACTCTCACGTAAACAACTGCGGCATACGCGGTTTGAGACGCATCAGCAAATCCGTGCAACTCGACTATCGGATCATCGACCTTTGTGTGAAACCATTGAGGCAGACAAAAATTCACCAGCTGGGAGAGCTCCGTACGGTAAGTCAGCCATTCTTTTAGTAAGTTATTGGGTACCTTTTCATCCCACTCCAACCCAGTTAACCATAGTTTTTGAATGAACCCCTTGGCTACCACTATACAAGGAACAATCCAACCTAGAGGGTCATATAATTTAGCTATGTCTGATATTATTTGTCTTTTCGTCACAGGTTCATGGATACAAGGGAGATTCACATTGTATTGAAATTCATCATTAGCTCTGTTCCAGGTAAGTCCTAATATTTTTACCGTATCATCCATTTTTATTGTTACATTCTCCTTAATCACTTCCATATTTCCTTTAAATTCCTTTTTCTTCTATATTTCCTTTATAATTTCCTTCGTGTTGCTAGATCACTTTTGTAGTATAAATCCACCTTTTTGTAACAGTGCATTCATTTGATAGTATACTTCTAGTGCTTCTTCCACAGATTGTCCACCGCTCCTAAAATCGTCCATATAGAAATCTCTAACTGCTTTATTTGGAGCCAGTGGATATTTATCACCCTCATCATACGCAACCTGCTGGAGTGCTCTTACCGCTAGAAATGGAGTAGATGAAGTACCAAAGGTAACGGTTAATAATTTATAATCACCTATTTCCTCCTCAGGTGACTCTCTCCACAAGATTCTTTGGAAATGAGTATCTTCATTAGCTATCTTTACCATCCAGTACATTTTTACTATATCAGCGGTAACGCAAACTGGATAACTTCTCCAAAGTATTATAAGGTGACGTAAGTCCGGCTGCAAAGTAGGACCGGTCAACAGACAATAATTAAGTGATACACCCTTCTCATTCTAGCATTCAAGAACTATTCTCATCTTTGTTGTGGTCTTGTCCTTCCGAATTACTGGATGGTGGGGTAAGTAAACCGATTGACCTAATTTATCGTCGGGTTGATCTATCAACTCCATGTGCCCGAGCGATAAGTACTCATTGATTGAAGCCACAAAGTCATTCTTAAGTTTTTTATACTTCTCAAACTTTCTTTCCAGATTTCTAAATCTTCTCAAAGCTATTTCACGCGAATTGCCACCTTGACATTCAGGAGGTTCATCGCGAAATGGCAACTTTACTACATAACTACCATCTGTGTCTCTTTTAGTAGTCACTGTAAATATTTCTTCACATTTTTCTTCGTCTTGAGTCAGTATTTTATTTGAACTAACTAAACCTTCCAACTCTAGTTCCCAGAAGCGCCTTAATGCATTATCTTCTGAGTGAGCATACATGCTGATAATGTATGTAATCATGAATGTATGAATCATGGAAATAAATAAGTCTCTAAACGTTGTCCACTCGGTATACCTTCCGGAGAAATTCGGAATACTAATTTTGGGTAATTTGACATGACTAGACTTAATACTGACACTACTATCCGATTCACTAACATTACCTTTTGATTTTAATAACTCGATCAATTCACATTTATAATACATATCTTCCGTTTTATCATAAACTTTCTCTTTAGCATAACTTTCTAACTTTAACAAACTAGGATTTGTTGATTTGACAAGTTCTTTATGACCAAATTTACATTCTAACCATAGCTACTCCAATGATTCTAACCTTGTTTCAATGTAATTTTTAATAAGGCGCTCTTTAGGCGATTTTTTAAAGTAAATTCTAGCGTTTTTATACGTACACTTAAATCATTTTGCATATTAATAAGCGCTCCCATTTTCGTAAACAGCAATAAATTTAACTTATTTAATACAAAGTAGATTTAAAATAAAAACACTAAGTTATTGAGCTGACAAAATCATCCTATGAATCAGTTGCTAAAGTGTCAGCAAACTAGTATTGTTCTATTCATAATTAGTTTCGGGAACAAAGACAAGTGGTTCTCCAACTAGAAAGTGTCCTGGAGTGAGTGCCGTAGGACCTGTGTGATCTCCAGGAAGAATAGACAAAGGTCTTGAATTAAGACAAGCTTCGATTTGTGTCAAGATAGTTGTCATTTCTTCGAACGTGAGTGTTGAGTCGCCTATGATCCGTTTTAGGTGAAATTTAAACAACCTCCCACAACCCTCCGAAACTGGAAGCGTGAGGAGAAATGAAATGCCAAGTGACATTATGATTGGCAAGCCACTCATGGATGTCAATAGCTACTGACGATCTTTCTACATTAAACAATTTGCGTAGTTCTTCGATGCTCAGATGAAGTTACTCTCGTTGTCACTCCAAATCTCACGCACGTGAATTTTACGAGCCACGATACGCTTAAAAGGTGCAATAAAGCCGGTTGCAGAAAGATCACAAACGAGTTCTAAGTGCCTTAAGTGCCTTAGTGACCATACAAACGAACAGACATATGTACCCTTTGAAACTCTTCTTTCCACGACCTTTTGACATGCGAATATTGATCGGACCTGCCATGTCAATGCCACATCGTATAAAAGCTCTAGATGAAGTGAGCCTTACAGATGGTAGTTGGCCCATCAATTGATTTTTAGTCAATGCGGCATTTTGAACACAAGTTACACACTTATGTACATATTTTTTTACAAGACTCTTAGCTCAGTGCGCTAAAATTTTAACATTAATAAAGGACCTCCATTTAATATCCGTTTGAGTGCGTCATCAATTATTTATTCTGTGAAATGACTGTTTTGAGGGAAAATAATAGGATGTATTGGTAAATAAGGAAAGTCGGCGTTCTGGATTCTACCTTGGACCCTTAAAGTTCCATGCTCATCAAGATGTAAGTGCTTTTAACTTATTCTTGTCATCTTTCAGTTCTAAAAGTTGACATTGCCGAATGCAAAATTCAAAGGCTTCACTAAGTTCTAAACTTGTCAGGTAAGATTTGAATTTGTAGAGTTTCCAATTTCTTGCTTGACTTTTAAAAATCTACGACAAAATGAAACAACACGAACTTGTTTCTGTTGTAGCGTTGTAGCATCTCTTAATATAACCAGACTTACCGTACGAGGAACGACGCTCCGCTCACTGAAGATGTCGACCGACGCAGACGGCTCGCTGGCGCAGACTGGAGTCTCGCCCGCAGAAACGCTTTTATTTAACAGGACCGTTCTCGCCGTAGTCACTAGGCAAATGATATTGCATGTATATTCTGTCGGTAGATGTTAATATTTTTAATTTTTTTTATGTTATTGTTTACAATTTTATATGTGATTTTAATGTATATAAACAGACGTAATTTTGTAATAAATTCATTCGCATTCGCACTCATTCACAATCACCGATCTCAGAGATAGCACACTAGTTTCATTATCTTCCGCATCGACCTTCCGTCTGAGCAACTAGTCAAGTAGCAGCATCACGACAACAGTCACACAACGACGGCTACATTGGTGACCACCGAGCAAGAACACCAGAAGAGAAGATGCTGGAACACAACGTTGAAGTCGAAGCCATCTCATTGTCACTAAGAATTCCACCATTTTGGCGTGACAAACCACGTCTATGGTTTTTGTCATTCGAAGCAGCGACAAACAACATAAAGAATAATCAAGAACAGCTAGCGCAGTTGGTGATACGTCAGTTAGAAAAGGCAGACATCGAACAAGTCTCAGATATCCTGTACAATCCGCCACAGGATAACTATTATAGTACGCTCAAAGAACGTCTTATTACCGCCTATGAAGAATCAGACAACCAGCAATTCCAAAAGCTATTGTCCGACATGGAACTCGGGGATCAGAAGCCTTCTCAACTACTCAGGCGTATGAAAATTT